>ONZH01024224.1:0-43327 GCA_900303285.1 Rhinella marina
GAAAACCACACCTTCGCCTCCACGATCCTCCACAGTGTCCACCAATGTGTCCCAGCGCAGCGTTCAGCTGTCTTTACAGCAGACGCTGGAGTGCAAGAGGAAATACAGTTCCACCCACCCACATGCCCAAGCCCTCAACGTCCACATCTCCAAATTGCTGAGCCTGGAGATGCTGCCCTATAGGCTGGTAGAGACCAAGGCCTTTCGCAATCTCATGGCGGTGGCTGCCCCTCGGTATTCGGTCCCCAGCCGCCAATGTTTTTCCCGATGTGCCGTCCCAGCCCTACACCAGCACGTGTCACAGAACATCATCCATGCCCTGACCAACGCTGTTTCTGAGAAGGTCCACCTAACCACGGACATGTGGACAAGTGCTGCCGGGCAGGGACACTATATCTCACTGACGGCACATTGGGTTAACTTGGTGGAGGCTGGGACTGAGACTGACCCTGGGGCCGCTCATGTACTGCCCACACCGAGGATTGCGGGGCATACCTCGGTCACGGTCTCTCAGACGTACTATGCCTCCTCCTCCGACCCCTCCTCCTCCTCCACCTCCTCCTCCTCCGAATTACCATCCGTGGGCACGGCACCTTTAGTCGGTAGCTCTAGGCGCAGCAGCAGTGCCGTGGGTAAGCGCCAGCAGGCGGTGCTCAAACTGCTGAGCTTAGGTGACAAAAGGCACACCGCCCAAGAGCTGTTACAGGGCATCACGGCGCAGACCGATGTGTGGCTGGCACCGCTGAACCTCAAGCCAGGCATGGTTGTGTGTGACAACGGGCGTAACCTGGTGGCGGCTCTGCAACTCAGCAGACTGACACATGTGCCATGCCTGGCCCACGTGTTCAATCTCATAGTTCAGCGGTTCCTCAAGACATACCCCCATCTGTCTGATTTGCTCACCAAGGTGCGCCGCATCTGTGCGCATTTCTGCAAGTCGACCACAGATGCTGCCACTCTCAGGGCAGCGCAGCGCCGCCTACAACTGCACGCTCACCGACTGTTGTGCGACGTGCCCACGAGATGGAATTCGACATTAAACATGTTATCCAGAGTTTACCAGCAGCGCAGAGCGATTGTAGACTGCCAGATGTCAACTTCCACCAGAACTGGTAGTCAGGTCAGTCAGATTCCTCAAGTCTACAATGAGGAGTGGACGTGGATGTCTGATATCTGCCAGGTGTTGAGCAACTTTGAGGAGTCAACACAGATGGTCAGTGGCGATGCCGCCATTATCAGCCTCACCATCCCGCTGCTTTGCCTGTTGAAAGACTCACTGCTCAGCATGAAATCGGATGCTTTGCGCTTGTCACAAGAGACGGTGGAGGAAGATACGTCGATTGATAGCCAGAGCACCCTCCGGTCTGTTTCTCAGCGCGTATCGGAGGAGGGGGATGAGGATGAGGAGGAGGAGGAAGAGGAGGAGAATGTCGGTGAGACAGTAGAGGGTACCAGTGCTCAGTCCTTAATCTTGAGCGTGTATGGGCTGAAGAGGAGGACTTGGAGGAGGAGGAGGAGGAGGAAATGGAGAGTCAGGCCAGTGAGGAGAGGTAATTCTTACGTGTTGGGACTCTGGCGCACATGGCAGGCTTCATGTTAGGCTGCCTATCCCGTGACCCTCGCGTTAGAAGCATTTTTCAAACACCAATTACTGGGTGTTCACTCTCCTGGACCCACGGTACAAGCAGAACCTTTCCACTCTCATCCCTGCAGAGGAAAGGAGTATGAGAATGAATAGATATCAACAGGCCCTGGTGCACAAGCTGAAACAATCCTTCCCATCTGACGCCGCTAGCGGCAGAGGGCATGGTTCTGTGGGCCAACTAGCGGGGGAGAGGAGCCAAGCAGGCAGCTTGTCCAGCACTGGCAGGGGAACGCTCTCCAAGGCCTTTGCCAGTTTTATGTCACCCCAGCAAGACACTGTCACCTGTCCCCAGTCTAGGCAGAGTAGGGGGGAGCTGTACAGAAAGATGGTGAGGGAGTACCTAGCTGACCATACCAACGTCCGTAACGATCACTCTGCTCCATACAACTACTGGGTTTCAAAGCTGGACACGTGGCCTGAACTGGCGCTGTACGCCTTGGAGGTGCTGGCCTGCCCTGCCGCTAGCGTGCTGTCAGAGCGGGTATTCAGTGCAGCTGGTGGCGTCATCACCGATAAGCGTACACGCCTGTCAACTGACAGCGCTGACAGGCTGACGCTTATTAAAATGAACAAAGCCTGGATTTCACCGGAATTCAAATCTCCTCCGGGGGAAAGCAGCTAAAGATTAACATTACTTATGTATCCGATTCCTCTTCTCTACTCCTCCTACTCCTCCATGTCATCTTTGCCTAATGCTGACCAAAAAAACACAATTTTTTAGAGGTCCAACTGGCAATCTTTTACCACAATTTTTCAGGAGGGCCCCCTACAGGCCCTCTCTTCAAACAATTTTTCCAGAGGTCCACCTACAGGCCCTCTCTCCAAACAATTTTTCCGGAGGGCCACCTACAGGCCCTCTCTCCAAACAATTTTTCCGGAGGTCCACCTACAGGCCCTCTCTCCAAACAATTTTTCCGGAGGTCCACCTACAGGCCCTCTCTCCAAACAATTTTTCCGGAGGTCCACCTACAGGCCCTCTCTCCAAACAATTTTTCCGGAGGTCCACCTACAGGCCCTCTCTCCAAACAATTTACATCTTTTTCCTATCTTTCACTCTCTCTAAACTATTTTTCCAGATAGCTGCCATATACGGTAATAAACTGAGAAGAATACAGAGAACACATGCCACACTTGATCAAGCTCATAATCTTCGACTGTACCGGTTGATGCTAAATTTTTAAGTTGGGGTCCTGCGTCGTTATTTACTGAATTTCACTTTCGATTTCTCCTCAACGTCTCCTCAAAGAACCGAAAGACCATTGTGGAGAGAGCGGCACAGCTCGCCATCAAAGTGACGAACCCCAATGCCAGACTGCGCAGCGAAGAGAACGAATAAATATCTCTGTGGTTATTTGTGCTAAATAAAAGTTAAATAAACACTCAAAAAAATTTTTTATCTGTTCCTGTGCCTTATCCACCCAAGTTGAATCTGTCCCATCATGAGAAAGTCCCCCCAAGGAGTTCCCACTGTAACTTGCTTCCCATACAACTACCTCACCCCCCGACACCTGTGTCTCGCCATTGTCCACCACCTCCTCAGACAACACTGGTAAATCCCCACTTTCAGCACACGGAGACTGCAAAAGGTCTTGTGAATTGGGGCAGAGAATGTTCTGGGGTAGCACATCAGAGAAGGGGTGACTATGGGGTTCCAGAGAGTACGTGACCACATGCAATCTCCATCCAAAAAGTCATACTGAAGCTCACCACCATGCTTTACACTGCAATCTTATTACTGAAGCTCACCACCATGCTTTACACTGCAATCTTATTGAAAGGTTGTCAGGCAGCATTTTTAAGTGGGTCACCATTACCGTGTCCCTGAAAATTGGTGGTGATGGACCTTCATTGCACCTAGTTAGGTGCTTCCCTAACATGTGATGGGCATGTGCCTCGCCTTTCTTTGTCTGGGTGAGCACAATTGCCATGAGGGTAACCTCCAGGCTGTTGCCTGAGAATTTGGGGTAAAGGTGGGATTAGGCAGCCTCAGAGGCATCCATGCATGCTGCCCCTGCTGTTTCCTGTCTATTTCCGTGGTGTTTCCATCATTTTCTGAGGTTTCCAGGTTTTCACCCAGCCTTCCCTAGGCAGAGCCTTGGTCCCCTGCAAAAAATGCTCGAGTCTCCCATTGACTTCAATGGGGTTCGTTACTCGAAATGAGCACCCGAGCATCGGGAAAAGTTTGACTCGAATAACGAGCACCCGAGCATTTTAGTGCTCGCTCATCTCTATTTAAGACCATTTTCTACTTCTAAACCAGGTATAGAAAATGATAAAAGAGACGGGCCAGCTGGCCCATCCCCTTCCCTAACCACATCACGCTCCCTTTTTTAGACATGATGTGCGACAGAATTTGCGCCACATATACACTCCAAAATTGGCGTATATCTGTTCTTAAATGATCTCCTGTGTTTTTGTTTGTGGGAATGACACTCTTGTTACAAAGGCTAATATTGAATTGCAGCTTAGCCACATTCAGGTGAACATTCTTGATTTGCCTTACCAAATTCTGCCGGTTGACAAGTGCCCTTTTTCCTTATCTCTTAAAACCTATATATGTATAGAAGTGTATTATATTGGAATTTGTTTTGTTTTGGAGGGGCAGAGATTAAATGAAAAGGGCTTTTTGCTAACTTCTTTTAGATATTATATGTTATCTGATGTATCTTACTATGTATATATATATATATATATATATATATATATATATATATATATATATTACTTGCTAAGATGACATTCCAGTGAAATGAGCATATATTTGCAATATAATATGCCAATTCTACATATATCCTACACCTCGGGCTATGCTATAAAAAGTAACATAAATGTGTGTGTGCAGGCAGAGTTGTGTGCAAAGATGAAATATCTTTCTTGTTAAAGGTTCACTGCTGCAACTTTTTATGATAAACTCTTTAATATCGACCAACACACATATCTGTAATTCAATTTGTCTACATAAAAGCAACAATAAATCTGTCTTGGTTAAAATGTAAAAAGAGGCATTAAGGAAAGCAATGATTTTCGTTTTTATTTGGTAACATCATTTTAACCAGTAGTAAAAATAATTTAGACAATCTCTAAAAGTAAACAATGGAAAATAACATGTCCATCATGTCTTGAAGGAATAATATAAAACATAGATTATATCGAAACTTGTCATAAGCAGTAAATAGTATCAATGTGAATTCTGTGGCCCCACTTCAGGTTCAGGCCCATTGAAAGGAGCTAAAGTTCCGGCGCACACCTGCTGTTGTTTCCGGTAACCTCTGTCCAAACACTGTGCCAAGAATAGGCATGACCTTTCTTGGTGTGATCATGGCTATGAACATGAAGTGCAGTGCAGATTCCATGTGGCCACTGGTGGCTTTTTGGCACATAATTGGCAGAGGCAGAAGACTCCGTATGAATAGGACCTTAAGAAAAATGGTTTGCTTTTTAAGATTATAGACTGGCCCCTACTTGTTGCTCATGTCTGGTATTGAAACTTATGTCAATTTAAAGGTGTATCTCCATCTCAGTCATTAACAGCCTGTTCTTGAGCTGCTGAGTCCGTCTAAGGCTACACTGCCACATTTTGCAGCCCAAATCACATAGCTTCCTGTGCTACATCTCCTATTAACTTCTATGGGAGTTATGGAAAAAGCATACAGATGTAGTAGCTCTTGCGCTCACAGCAGAATCGCGTGAGCGCAGAGCGATATTGCTTAATTCATAAAATGAAGGTGTAGTTACATGTAACCACCACCAGATGGCGCATGGACCTACAGTTTGCAAGTAAATGCAAGTGTCGCTTGCAGTGACACTTGCATTTACGATTGGTCAGTCAGATTTGACTGACCAATGGCAGAGTTCAGCGCAGCTCCGATCTCCTTGAGGATATCGGGGCTGCGCTGCTGTTTTAATACCCCCCTCCTTAATATTAAAACAGTGGTGACGCAGTGCGCCCTCCCCCCAGCCCCCCCTCAGTATAATAAACATTAGTGGCGCAGTGTGCCCTCCCCCCCAACCCCCCAGTACAATAAACATTGGTGGCAGTGGCCACAGGCGTCCTCCCCTTCATTGGTGGTGCAGTGGGGATCGGAGCCCAGCAGTGTAATCGCTGGGCTCCGATCCGTTAACATGGCAACAGGATGCCTCCGGCTTGCCATGGTATTAAAACACTGATGGTGCAGTGTGCCCTCCCCCCAACCTTCCCAGTACAATAAACATTGGTGTCAGGCGCCCCCCCTCCCCCACAGTGGCCATAGACCCCCCCTTCATTGGTGGTGCAGTGTGGATCGGAGCCCAGCAGTGTAATCGCTGGGCTTCGATCAGTTACCATGGCAACCAGGATGCTGCTTTTTTTCCCATAAATAATTTTTAAAAATGGTGTGGGGTCCCCCCCTTTTTTCCTTCTCCAGCCAGATACAACCAGCAGCGGCAGCCTGGCACTATAATAACAATATACACGCACACACACTTATAAAATATTTTATTGAAATAAACACTCCCCCAGACCCGTTTTTTGACCATTTTATTTAAAAATATAAAAGCTGGTCCGATGTAATCTAACAAATCTGAAGTAGTCCTCAGCATTCACGATCCTGAAAAACAGAAAACAAACAAACAAGCAAACCAAACACAAACCACTTACCTCCTCCTCCTCAGGCTTCTTCTCCTCCTCAGCAGCGGAGTCTCTTCCCTCTTCTGCTTCTCCTCAGGCTTGTGCTGCTGCTGCTCCTCAACCTTCTGGGGCTGGACAGGGGCCGCTTCTTCTCCTGCAGCACAAGCCTGAAGAGAAGCAAAAACAGTACACATGTTGAGTATCGCCACGTCATAGTAGCAATCTAATCATCACCTCGTGCCGCAAAAAAGTAGCCCCTACCTGAGACAATCGCCCAAAAAATAAAAAAAAACTACAGCTCTCAGACTATGGAGACACTAAAAAAATCATTTTTTTTTGTTTCAAACAGGATATTATTGTGTAAAACTTAAATAAACAAAAGTACACATGTTGGGTATCGCCACGTCCGTATCAACCTGCTCTACAAAAATCTCACATGGCCTGACCCCTCAGCTGAAAGCAGTAAAAAAAAACATAAATTAAAAACGGTGTCAAAAAGCCATTTTTTGTCACCTTACATCACAAGAAGTGTAATACAAAGCGATCAAAAAGGCGTATGCCACCCCAAAATAGTAGCAATCTAACTGACACCTAATTCTGCAAAAAATTAGCCCCTACCTGAGACAATGGCCCAATAAATAAAAAATAACTACAGCTCTCAGACTATGGAGACACTAAAAAATATTTTTTTTTGTTTCCAACAGTATATTATTGTGTAAAACTTAAATAGATAAAAAGTACACATGTTGGGTATCGCCACGTCTGTATCAACCTGCTCTACAAAAATCTCACATGGCCTGACCCCTCAGCTAAAAACAGTAAAGAAAAAAAATCGGTGTAAAAAAGTGCCATTTTTTGTCACCTCACAAAATGTGTAATACTGTACAAAGCGATCAACTACTCTGCTGTGTAAATGTACTGAATACAGTATGTAAAGAGGCTGCAGTAACCCCCCACATGCTCCATTTATTGTTCTTTTACAAAGGGACTAAAAAACACTTTGTTTACTGTAGCTGGGGTGTGGCAGCACTGTGGGGTTACTGCAGCCTCTATACATCCTGTATTCAGTACATTTACACAGCAGAGTAGTTGATCGCTTTGTACAGTAGGTACTGTATGGGGTCAGCCACAAGGAGACATTATACTGTATGGGGGCAGCCACAAGGAGACTTTATACTGTATGGGGGCAGCCACAAGGAGACTTTATACTGAATGGGGGCAGCCACAAGGAGACGTTATACTGAATGGGGGCAGCCACAAGGAGACATTATACTGAATGGGGGCAGCCACAAGGAGACGTTATACTGTATGGGAGCAGCCACAAGGAGATGTTATACTGTATGGGGCAGCCACAAGGATACATTATACTGTATGGGGTCAGCCACAAGGAGATGTTATACTGTATGGGGGCAACCACAAGGAGACATTATACTGTATGGGGGCAGCCACAAGGAGACACTATACTGTATGGGGCAGCCACAAGAAGATGTTATACTGTATGGGGTCAGCCACAAGGAGACGTTATACTGTATGGGGGCAGCCACAAGGAGACGTTATACTAAATGGGGTCAGCCACAAGGAGACGTTATACTGTATGGGGCAGCCACAAGGAGATGTTATACTGTATGGGGCAGCCACAAGGAGACATTATACTGTATGGGGGCCGCCACAAGGAGACATTATACTGTATGGGGGCAGCCACAAGGAGACTTTATACTGTATGGGGACCTCAGATCAGCCCATAAGCCCCCATCAGACCTCAGATCAGCCCTCACTATCCCCATCAGACCTCAGATCAGCCCATAGGCCCCCATCAGACCTCAGATCAGCCCATAAGCCCCCATCAGACCTCAGATCAGCCCCCACTATCCCCATCAGACCTAAGATCAGCCCATAAGCCCACTATGACCTGACGCTGCAGAAGTCAGGTGACAATGCAGGGGAACAGAGAACAGCGCTGGACCCGGAGCCAGCCGCTTGCAGGAAGGGTAAGAGAGGACTTTATTTTATACTTATGGGGCTGGGTGGGCTGATCTGAGGTCTGACAGGGAAAGTGTCGGCTGATTTGAGGTCTGATGGGGGCTTATGGGCTGATCTGAGGTCTGATGAGGATAGTGGGGGCTGATCTGATTTATGGGAGCTTATGGGCTGATCTGAGGTCTGATGGGGATAGTGGGGGCTGATCTGAGGTCTGATGTGGGCTTATGGGCTGATCTGAGGTCTGATGGGGCTTATGGGCTGATCTGAGGTCTGATGGGGCTTATGGGCTGATCTGAGGTCTGATGGGGGCTTATGGGCTGATCTGAGGTCTGGTGGGGGCTTATGGGCTGATCTGAGGTCTGGTGGGGGCTTATGGGCTGATCTGAGGTCTGGTGGGGGCTTATGGGCTGATCTGAGGTCTGGTGGGGGCTTATGGGCTGATCTGAGGTCTGGTGGGGGCTTATGGGCTGATCTGAGGTCTGATGGGGGCCTATGGGCTGATCTGAGGTCTGATGTGGATAGTGGGGGCTGATCTGAGGTCTGATGGGGGCTTATGGGCTGATCTGAGGTCTGGTGGGAGCTTATGGGCTGATCTGAGGTCTGATGGGGATAGTGGGGGCTGATCTGAGGTCTGATGGGGGCTTATGGGCTGATCTGAGATCCCCATAAAGTATAACATCTCCTTGTGGCTGCCCCATACAGTATAACATCTCCTTGTGGCTGCCTCCATACAGTATAATGTCTCCTTGTGGCTGCCCCCATACAGTATAAAGTCTCCTTGTGGCTGCCCCCATACAGCATAACGTCTCCTTGTGGTTGCCCCCATACAGCATAACGTCTCCTTGTGGTTTCCCCCATACAGCATAATGTCTCCTTGTGGCTGCCCCATACAGTATAATGTCTCCTTGTGGCTGCCCCCATACAGTATAACATCTCCTTGTGGCTGCCCCATACAGTATAACGTCTCCTTGTGGCTGCCCCCATACGGTATAACGTTTGCTTGTGGCTGCCCCCATACGGTATAATGTCTCCTTGTGGCTGCCCCCATACAGCATAACATCTCCTTGTGGTTGCCCCATACAGTATAACGTCTCCTTGTGGCTGCCCCATACAGTATAATGTCTCCTTGTGGCTGCCCCCATACAGTATAACATCTCCTTGTGGCTGCCCCCATACAGTATAACATCTCCTTGTGGTTGCCCCATACAGTATAACGTCTCCTTGTGGCTGCCCCCATACAGCATAACGTCTCCTTGTGGCTGCCCCATACAGTATAATGTCTCCTTGTGGCTCCCCCATACAATATAACGTCTCCTTGTGGCTGCCCCCATACAGTATAACATGTCCTTGTGGCTGCCCCCATTCAGTATAATGTCTCATTGTTGCTGCTCCCATACAGTACCTACTGTACAAAGTGATCAACTACTCTGCTGTGTAAATGTACTGAATACAGTATGTATAAAGGCTGCAGTAACCCCCCAACCCATCATTATATTCTTTTACAAACTGTGTAACATAAAATGAGCAGAACAAAGTTCTGCTGTTTTCGGGTTACACAGTGCTGATACACCCCAGCTACAGTAAACAAAGTGTTTTTTAGTCCCTTTGTAAAAGAACAATAGATGGAGCATATGGGGGGTTGGGGGGTTACTGCAGCCCCTATACATACTGTATTCAGTACATTTACACAGCAGAGTAGTTGATCACTTTGTACAGTATTACACATTTTGTGATGTAAGGTGACAAAAATGGCTTTTTTTAGATTTTTGTAGAGCAGGTTTATACGGGTGTGTACTTTTTTATTAATTTAAGTTTTACACAATAATATCCTGTTTGAAACAAAAAAAAATGATTTTTTAGTGTCTCCATAGTCTGAGAGCTGTAGTTTTTTTATTTTTTGGGCGATTGTCTCAGGTGGAGGCTACTTTTTTGCGGGATGAGGTGACGGTTAGATTGGTACTATTTTGGGGTGGCATACGCCTTTTTGATCGCTTTGTATTACACTTTTTGTGATGTAAGCTGACAAAAAAATGGCTTTTTTGACACCGTTTTAAATTTTTTTCATTGTGACCATATGTCACATTTAATTTGGAAAATCCCTCCCAAAAATGTCAGTTTTTAAAAAAAATTGTAAATCCTGAATACATTTTATCACTGAAGAGAGGGGACAGAGTCAAGCAGAAGAGTTAAGGAAGCTGAAGAATATTTCAGTATGAATGGGATGATGGATAGGAGGCATGGGAGAGGACCACAATATACTGTGCTACCGTGCACAGGGCTGAGGTGAGGGTTGCACTGTACTGTTGGACAATGTATTCCTTAAAGGGGTTCTCCGGGAATTAAAAAAATGAAAATACATTAATATTACTTTATTATAAATATATATATCCGTCTGGTTTCCGTTATACTTCCCCATAGACCTTGATTATGATGGATCAAAAAGGAATGTCTCTAAAGGTTTCCATTTTGAATTCCGTCTTGTGAATTCCATTATTTTCCATTTTAATCATGTTATAATGGAAAGCAATAACGGAATTCATAATGATTATGTGAACCCGCCCTTAAAGGAGTTATCCAATTTCTCTGGTCCCCGCACCGCCGCTGCTGCTTCTCCCCATGCCAGATGGAAACATCCGGTGTCCAGGGGAGCAGCCAATTGCAGGCGGAGACTAGGACGAGCCTCCCTAGCATAGAGGGTGACACTAGGGAAGCTCGTCCCCACCTACCATTGGCTGCTTCCCCTCCACCACCGGATGTTTTCATCCGGGCATGGGGAGAAGCAGCAGCAGGAATGCGGGGACCAGGAGCGGCGCTGGGAGCAGGATAAGTATATTACCTTTGAGGGGCCCGGCACATGGGGGGGCTGTTTGAGAAATTGGATAACCCCTTTAATTATAGAAATTTTGCAACAAATTTTTAGGAAAAAAGGCTCAACTGCACGTCTGCAGCAAAAAAATAAAATACACTGCCAGTGAAGCTGGAAAATACACTTATTGTACACTTATTAAGTATGCATGCAACAAGTTTTTTGAAAAAAAAAGGCTGTCTCTTACACACAAAAAAAAACAAAAAACGCCCCCATACAATATAACGTCTCCTTGTGGCTGCCCCCATACAGTATAACATCTCCTTGTGGCTGCCCCCATTAAAACGGATGTGCAGTTATTTGCGCCGCAATTTGCAACTTTTTTCCTGCTCACACCAGGTCTAAAAACGAGGACTGGAGTGAGCAGGGAAGGGGGCAGACCGCCAGGCCCATCTCTTTTATCATTTTATACGCCTTTTTTAGGTGTAGAAAATGTTCTAAATCTATGGCAGCATAGGGAGCTGACGTAGATTGCTGGTGACTTTAATGCTAAAGACCTTTCTAGGGTGAATTCAGACCAAGACTCTGATCCTGACCCTGCCTTTATTTCAGAATTCTGGCTTCAAAAAGTTGCAAAAATAGGTCTTAGGACTCAATAGGACCTATAGGACTCAATTTGCGCCAATTTTTTTTTTTTTTTTACTTTTTTAAGTTTTACATCTCTCACTCCAATTTTGAAATGTAGGTGGAAAAGTTCATGTGGTTAGCTATGTTAATAGCTAAAGGCCCTTTTACACGAGCCGATTATCGTTCAAATAATCGTTAAAACGTTCGGATTTGCACGATTATTGTTGTGTATAAACACGGGTAACGATTTAACGACGAACGAGATTTCGTTCGCTTCTCGTTGATCGCATCTTTTGTCCTGCCAATAAATTAATCGTTCATCGTTCGAAAATCTTCCAGTTTAAACGAAAATCGTTTAGTCGTTGGCAGATGGTAATGGTAATGCTTATGGCAAGGAGCAAGGAACGATCGTAATAACGATTATAAAACGACCGAAAGTACGAAGATTGTGAACGACTTCTCTTTCAGTGTAAATGGTATTTACATTGCATCATTCGATCGTTCATCTACGATCGCTAATACGATTTATCTTTCCGTGTAAAAGGACCTTATGTTAGCTATGCTAATGACATCCAGTGTTGGGGGTGGGGTGGGGGAGGGGTGGCTGAGCAGCCAATGACAGGCAGGGACGGGGACGAGCCTCCCTAGCATTGTGGGTGACGCTAGGGAGGCTCGTCCCCGACTGCCATTGACTTCTGCTCCCCGACACTGGATGTTTTCATCCGTGTGCAGGGAGAAGCAGCAGTGGTGGTGCAGTGACCAGGAGTGGTGCAGGGAGCGGGGAACAGGGTAAGTATATTTCCACTGAGGGGCCCGGCACATGGGGGGGGGGTGTTGTAGATACTGGATAAACCCTTTAAGGATAAGACAAATTTATCAAAAATAC
The DNA here is from genome assembly GCA_900303285.1 of Rhinella marina. NCBI lineage: Eukaryota > Metazoa > Chordata > Amphibia > Anura > Bufonidae > Rhinella > Rhinella marina. The sequence goes on from ONZH01024224.1 coordinate 12,551, forward strand.
GACATTTGATAAATGTGGCATACAATATGCCAAAACAGATTCAATCAAAACTGACTATACCTTTTGGTGAGCTTTTTTAAGCATCACCTCCAGTTGCTGTAGTTGTTAGTCTATAGGAAATTTGAAGTGCAGTAGAAACATGCATTTTTTATTAGTGCTGTGTTTTCACTTCCGCTGCATTTTTTTTTTTTTGGTCCACTGTGATATTTTTTAAAAAAAAATCACATTATGCCTGAGCTATAGTGTTGTTTCGCTCATGTGCTGACATTTTGTGTCATAGGCATTACGTGGTTTTTGCACTTGCTTCAAAAACCACGTGTGTTGATTTTTTTTGTTTGGTGCTTTTGCTTTGTATTATTTTGGATGGAAGTGAGGAGGAAACACAAATCTACTCCAGCTCCTATCTGGAGTACAGTTAAAATGCCATTTAGACCAGTAAATTGCTGTAAATGATGAGCTGGGGCTGATGGCCCTTCCCACGGCATGCCTCCGCCACTCCCCCTTTCCTGAAAGTGGCAAGGGCAGCATAGAAACACCATTTGTGCCCAAATGCTAGTTTCTGGTACACTTAAAAAAAAAAAAACCACACACACACACACACACAAATACCACAAAAATGCCGCCGAACTTCGACAAGAAATTTAATTCCTTACAAATTAATTTTCACAAATTGCTATAAGTCAGATATACCCAGGCTTCTCAGTGTGAAGGCTTGGAAGTTAACCCTTTCCTGATCTCCGACAGAATACTTACTTAACAATTGCGCCCCATGGCACGTGCATCAGGTGCCATAGCCGGTGGATGCCTGCCGTTTTAAATAGACATGCAGCACTAATGTCCAGACCGGCGGTAATGAAGGGTCGCTGGCTTTTAACCTTTCAGATTCTGTTACCCCATACCAGCAACAGCCCCTGTTTGGTCACCATATTATATGGCAGATAGTTTTCAGGTTCCCGTCCCAAATGGCAATAATCCAGCGGCTATGTTTGATCCATCCACCATGTTCGGCCCATCTGGTTTTAACCCTAATACATTTTGAAAACAAAATACTTTTAGGTTCATAATATGGGGGGGACCTGGATCATATGGAGGGATGCACATGGGTTAAAATTTCGTTACACTTCACAGTGACATAGAATTTGTTTAAAATATGTCGTGGCTGTCAGAGTGACGCAAAATAAAATTTTCGCTAACAGAACGTGTTAGCTAGGAATGATAAATTTGGGTCCAGTTGGTGGAGCGATTTGTCTGGTAATACTGTCATAGTTCAACCATAAAACAATTGCAATAATGACGCAGACTAATTTTTTCGCTAAAAGAACATATTAGCTACGATGAATTTGGGTTGAGTTAGTGGAGTGAATTGTGTGGTTCATTCTGATAAACGATGAAACTCCTCCATGCTAGGTAGTTATTTCACCCCAGGTGGTCTGCGCAGGGGCGGTCTTGGGCACCACGCATCCTATGCATTTGCGTAGGGCCCCCGGCGTCCAAGGGGGCCCCCACGCTCTTCTCTTGTGCCGGTGCCCAAGACCGCCCGCAGAGGGAGATGAGCGCTTCCATTGTGGAAGCGCTCAACTCCATAGTCATCTGTATCGCCGTCCTCAGGACGGCGATACAGATGCCTGTATTGTACTGGGGCAGGGGAGGGAGAGGCGTCTCCCCTGCCCGTTCCTCTGATAGGCTGCAGGCACTGGGCCTGCAGCCTATCAGAGGCCGGCTCAGGCGGCGCGATGACATCATCGCGCCGCCTGAGCCGTACAGCGCGGGACACAGGCCGGAAGAGGCCTGCATCGCATCGCTGCCAGCACCATGGAGGTAAGTATAAGTGTTAATTTTTTTTTTTTTATTGTAGCAGTCACCGACCGGAGCTCAATTGGGGGCACTGGGGGCATTTTGGGGGCATTTTTACTGGCACATGGGGGCACTGTGGGCATTTTACTGGCACATGGGGCACTGTGGGCATTTTTACTTGCACATGGGGGCACTGTGGGCATTTTTCTGGCACATGGGGGCACTGGGGCATTTTTACTGGCACATGGGGGCACTGGGGGCATTTTTACTGGTACTGGGGGCATTTTTACTGGCACATGGGGGCACTGGGGGCATTTTTACTGGCACATGGGGCACTGGGGGCATTTTACTGGCACATGGGGGCACTGGGGGCATTTTACTGGCACATGGGGGCACTGGGAGCATTTTACTGGCACATGGGGGCATTTTTACTGGCACATGGGGCACTGTGGGCATTTTACTGGCACATGGGGCACTGTGGGCATTTTTACTGGCACATGGGGGCACTGGGGGCATTTTACTGGCACATGGGGGCATTTTTACTGGCACATGGGGGCACTGGGGGCATTTTTACTGGCACATGGGGGCACTGAGGGCATTTTACTGGCACGGGACATTTTTACTGGCACATGGGGGCATTTTTACTGGCACATGGGGGCACTGGGGGCATTTTTACTGGCACAAGGGGGCACTGGGGCATTTTTACTGGCACTGGGGGCACTTCTTACTGGCACATGGGGGCACTGGGGGCATTTCTTTATGGCAAGGGAGGACTAGGGACATTTTTACTGGCACTGGGGGCACTTCTTACTGGCACATGGGGGCACTGGGGCATTTCTTACTGGCACATGGGGGCACTGGGGGCATTTCTTACTGGCACATGGGGGCACTGGGGGCATTTTTACTGGCACATGGGGGCACTGGGGGCATTTTTACTGGTACTGGGGGGCATTTTTACTGGCACATGGGGGCACTGGGGGCATTTTTACTGGCACATGGGGGCATTTTTACTGGCACATGGGGGCACTGGGGGCATTTTTACTGGCACATGGGGGCACTGAGGGCATTTTACTGGCATGGGGCATTTTTACTGGCACATGGGGGCACATGGGGGCATTTTTACTGGCACATGGGGGCACTGGGGGCATTTTTACTGGCACATGGGGGCACTGGGGCATTTTTACTGGCACTGGGGCACTTCTTACTGGCACATGGGGCACTGGGGGCATTTCTTTATGGCATGGGAGCACTAGGGGCATTTTTCTGGCACATGGGGGCACTGGGGCATTTCTTACTGGCACATGGGGGCACTGGGGGCATTTCTTACTGGCACATGGGGGCACTGGGGGCATTTCTTACTGGCACATGATTTTGAGGGGGAATCAATGGGGGGAACTTCTGGCGCATTATTGGGGCATTTCTTACTGGCACATAATTTGGGGGACATCTATGGGTGGGGAGCACTTCTTACTGGCACATTGGAAGCATTATTACTTCTGGGGCACAGTGGGGACATTAGTACTGTGGGGGGCACTATTACTGTGGGGGGCACCCTGGCACAGTATCAGCGCAGTTATTTCTGGGGGACGGTATGTTCACACTATTACGGGACAGTATTTGCTGGGCGCAGTTATTTTAGGACACTGTGTGCCAATAATTATTGAAGGGCACTATCTGTGTGGTACTAGTGGCACAGTACTGGGGTGGTAGGATGATTTGTCCAGAAGATGGGAGGATGATGGAAAAGTAGTAAACTAAGATTTTTTTCTGTCAAACTGCAGAGATAAGAAATGGCTGAAAAATGGTGTCTGGTCTGAAAGGAGAAGATGAGGAAAGAGAAGATCTACATCCGAGGAGACGTCACTGGATATAAGAGGTATGAGGCGCTGTATTATACTGGATGTAAGAGGTATGGGGCGCTGTATTATACTGGATGTAAGAGGTATGGGGCGCTGTATTATACTGGATGTAAGAGGATTGGGGCGCTGTATTATACTGGATGTAAGAGGTATGGGGCGCTGTATTAGGTGGGGGGGCCCAAGCTGAACTCTTGCACCAGGGCCCATGAGCCTTTAGCTACGCCCCTGCAGCCCAGCCAATAGAGAGCTGGGAGTCTGGGACACGCCATAGGCTGTGGGCAACCTTGACCCCCCTCCAGTGAGGTGTAGGGGGTGTGTCATTGGGTGGGGGGCGTGTCATCAGAGGCCGTGTCATCAAGGGTGTGAGGTGTCATTGGGGGGGGCCCCAGACATAACTTCGCTTAGGGCCCCAGAAATGCCAAGACCTCCCCTGGGTCTGCGTCCAACATCTTCAATGGACAAGTGGCTTTCAGCAATAGCAGGTCTGTGATGCCCTTAGATGCATGCACGCTACACTGAAGGGATTGCTGTGCATCTACCCTTTGCCAACAAGTTCAGGTAACCTGCTCAATGCCGTTCATCATAGGGATCAGGGATTGTAATACAGAGGTAGAATAATTTTTCCGCTAACAGATGGTATTAGCGATGATGAATTTGGGTCCAATGCAAACTTGTACAGGGTGAATTATCTAACTAACTGTGTCATTAAAAAAATTGACTAACTCAGAAGGTTTGTGCAGTAGAATGTGATGCACACGGCTATATATTACACCTGAAGCCACAGTAATTAAAGCTCCAGTGTGTATTAAAGATTCATGAAGTTAAGAAGCTCATAGATAGTTGGATCTTTAATAGAGATGAGCGAACATGCTCGTAACGAGCACTGTAGCACTTGGCTCCCCTGCGCTCGCATGGGCACAGGCATCCAGATCCGTCCTCCTCACCCGACAGAAGAGGCTGCCTGCGCCCATGCGAGCGCTACAGTGCTCGTTACGAGCACGTTCACTCATCTCTAATCTTTAACTGTGGCCTAATACTGACGTTATATAATGCAACAGCTAATAAAATGCATTTACTTTGATAAATTCGGCTCCACTGCACAGCTGAACAGGATGTCTTGAATGTTTCTCTAACATAACGGATTAACTCTGAATGTGGGTGCAGTAGAACGTGCTGCACATGGTGTTATACAGATGCAGCCAAGCTAAACTTGATGGTTAACATGTTAAGTAAAATATGTCACAGAAAGGGAAACTGGCTTATATGGCTTAAATCAGATTCTACCTTTTTTTTCCAGAGGTGCTCTGCAAAATGAAAATTGGATTCTGATTGATTGCTATGGCTACTAAGCTGTTTTTCCTTTACACCAGTGTAGATAAACTTCCCCCACTAACTGTATGAGTAAAATAACGGATTAACTCTTAATGTGAGTGCAGTAGAACATCATGCACACAGCAATACACTCAACCTGCAGTCTCCCTACTGTCTTCCTACAGTCTCAAAACAGTCTCCCTTCACTCACCCTTGCCACTATTCTTTTCTCAAACCAGTTTTCAGCAACGCTGTCCCTAGTGCATTAGCACTTGCCATGTCTCTCTCTTTGCTCAGCTCACAGTGAAATGGCAGGCTTTTATAGAGCTGTGACATCACAGGGGGTGGCTAACAACTGATTAGCTGGCTGCATGGTATTATAGGTCATATCGCACTCCTGGGTTTCTTACTCTGTTGTCATCTGAGATGATGCTGAAGAGCAAGTCAACCATTCCAGTACAGCTGCCAATACACGACCGCTGGATGACAGTGGCAGCTCTGGAGGGCCCAGGCAACTCTCTGATGGCAATAGTGTACAGTAAGTGTATTAGTAATGTAGGAGATTAACTGCGAAAGTGCCAGCAGTTCAACAAGATGTAGACAGCGATATATTACACTTTAATACTGAGGCACAGTAATTCTATGTATAAATTGAAAGATTAACTGGGATTGTGGCAGCAGTTTAACAAAATGCAGACGGCGATATATTAGACCACCCTTTAATACTGAGGCACAGTAATTCTATATATCAACTAAAAGATTAACAGGGATTGTGTCAGCAGTTGAACAAGATGCAGACGGCAATATACTAGACCGCCCTTTAACACTTAGGCACAGTGACTCTATATATCAACTAAAAGATTAACGGGGATTGTGTCAGCAGATGAACAATATGCACATGATTATTACATTCAAACTCCCCTGTCCCTGCATTCTCCCTATGCTCTTCCTACAGTGTCTAAAAACTCTCCCTACTATCTCCCTACACTGTCCTTGCACTGTCCCAGCACTCTCGCTATCAAATATTCTACAATTAAAAGCTTTCTGAAACACTTTCCCTAGCACATTTGCGTTTGTCATGTCTCTCCCTATACTCAGCTCATATGGTGAAGACCACGCAGGATGAGGCTTTTTATAGGACTGTGACATCACAGGGGAAGGCTATCTGTATATTCCGGGTTTCTTACTTTCACTTTGTAACACATGCAGCAGCCATTCCTTACCACGAAGCGCAACGAAATTCGGCTTAGCAGCGAATCAATTTTTTCCTAAACTTTGGTTGGAATTCCACTTTGGATGCTTTAATTCGTTCAACACTAGTTACGACCACCATGTAATTCAGCAGCGGTGGCCGTGCTTGTACACTATAGGAAAAAGCGGCAGTCTATGCATACTCCCACGGTCTCGGCCACCAGAGAGACCGGTTCTTTTTCTGATAGTGTGCAAGCATGGCCAAAAATTACATTCATTCTTTATATAAATTAGGGCTTCTGTGGACTATGGGCTCGGCCCTACCCTTTGGTGTACGTAAGCCCTAATTTGCATCAATAATAAAACTTTTTTTCCCCCTGCAACCAATTTTCACGACAGATACGGGTCAAATCAGTTTGGCCAGCCTATCAGCCATCATGCCTGGTTTAGAGGTGCTCTTTAAGAGATATCATCACAATGTATGTGGCATAGAATTCCATGAGCTCATCCCTGGCTCCTGTCCCTATCCTTTTCAAATACATTCATGTCAGTAAATAAAGATTCTTTACAGTATAATGCTATCCCTGCATCTAATTATAATGGATTATAATTATACAGTAATATACAGCCAGTCAACAAATTTATTTCAAATACAAAACAAACCAAACATAAAACTAAACAGATGCATTATGTTAAGGCAAATAAAGTAATTAATTTCGACACATTTCTGTCCAGATTAATTGCAGTGTTTGCAGGTAAATTCTTGTATGTCAGAACGAGGTAATGTAACAGCTGTTGTGTGAGTCACTATGCTGGAAGCCAAATAACCCTTAAGGGAATGACACAGCAGCACATATCACTTGAACAGCGTAACACTCCAGATGTGTGGAGATATGTGGAGAAATGAGCGAAGTTTGTCTCATGTCTTTTACACAAACTAAATATTCTCCAACTGGCTTGAAAATTGGTACAGTATATATATGACACCGTAAGGTCTACTATGACTCAAATTTGTTTAATATCTTTTCATTATTTCTTTTTTTTTTTTTTTTGCACTTTTTAAGGCTACTTTCACACTTGCGTTTGCAGGATCCGTTTGTGAGATCCGTCACAGGCTCTTACAAACAGTCCTGAACTGATCAGTTTTGTCCTAATGCATTCTGAATAGAAAAGGATCCGTTCAGAATGCATCAGTTTTGCTTCAGTTTGCTTCAGTTCAGTCTCCATTCCGTTTTGGAGGCGGACACTAAAACGCTGCTTCAGGGGCGGACACAGACAGCAGAGGGCCCCTGTGCAAATATTGTACCTGGGCCCCCCCCACGCCAAATTTTCAACTTAACATATTCCCTCCTAACATTACATACAGCAATACAAAAAATAGGGTGAGGCTACATTCACACCTGAAGTACTACGCTCTGGATGGACACAAACCACAGCATGCAGAGGTTTGTGTCCTGCTGATTCTCAGCATTTTTGTCAGATTGTGGCCGGATCTCTGCTGGACCCCATTATAATTAATGGGACCAGCAGGCATTCTGCATCCAGCAGTGCCGGAGCCGGAGAATTCCAGCAGGCTGTTCTCTGCTAGAACAGCCTGCCAGAATCACTAACGCAGATGTGAAGGTAGCCTAATACAGGTCCACATACCTCTTACATCCAGTGATGTTGTCTTCTTAGATGTAGACGTTCTCTGTCCTCATCTTCTCCTTTCAGACCGACCGCCATGATGATTTCTTTCAACCATCAATTCTCTCTGCGGAGTTTCACAGACAGACATCTTAGTTTCCTACTTTTCCATCATCTTCTCACCTTCTGAACGCCCCATCCTGCCATCTCTAATACTGAGACGCTGTGCTCCCCAATACTATACTGCAGAAACAGTCCCCCTTGAAATACTAGTACCACACAGATAGCGCCCCCTTCAATAATTATTGGCACAGAGTGCCCTAAAAAATAACTGCACCCAGGAAACAGTGTACCTGACACTAATAGTGTAAACATAATGTCCCCCAAAAATAATGATACAACAAATGCCCTGTTGTGTGGCAGTAAAAAATACCTCCTCTTAGTGCCCCCAGTGGAGCCAATGTCCCTATAGTGCCCTCATAATGTGTGCCAATGCCCCTATTGTGTGCCCAAAAAATCCTCTTAGTGCCCCCAATTAAGTTAAGGTCCCCATGGCGCCCCATAATTTGCACCAGTAAAGAATACTCTTCATAAAGTGCCCCCATAGTGCTCCTCCCCGTCCCATGATGCCTGACATAATGTGCCAGTATAAAATGCCCCTATAGAGTGCCACAAGTAGATGCCCCGATAATGCTCCTCTCCCCCCATTCCCCATAGTGCCCCCATAATGTGTGCCAGTATAAAATTCTCCTATATAATGCCCTCCAGTAGATGCCCTCATAGTGCTCCTTTCCCTCCATGTGTGCCAGTATATAATGCCCCCTTGTAGATGCCCCCATAGTGCCAGTATGTAATGCCCCCTTGTAGATTCCCCCATAGTGCCAGTATATAAAGCCCCCTTGTAGATGTTCCCACAGTGCTCCCTCCATCTGTGCCAGTATATAATGGATCCTGCAAACGCAAGTGTGAAAGTAGCCTTAAATGTGTTCCATAAAGCATCCTATGAGAGGAAGAGCAAACAAAGCTATATGAATTACACTAATTTAAAGCAACCTTTGGAACATCTGAGATAATAGAAGTGCATTCAGATTTGGAGGTGGCCATTGAGTAGGTTCCCACATGAATTGAGGTCACATTGCCGTGGTAGGTGGGCACAGATATTTTTTGATATTTTTGTTGAAGAACCTCATATTTATTTATCATATCAAACTGGGTATTAGTTTATATACATATTTTTTCAGTGCTTTGTGAGTGCTGTTATGTTCTATTTTGTCTTTAACCTCTTACCGCACCATGACGTGCCTGCACGTCATGGGCTGCCCTGCCTTAAGGCACTGAGACGTGCAGGCACGTCATGGCTTCTAACCGTCACCCTGCCAAAGTGCAGCGCACCGATGGTGTGGCCAGAAGACAGGGAGGGAGCTTCCTCCCCCCTCCCATCGGGACGCTGCTCTGCTGTGGCAGCGTCCCAATGGTTACCATGGCAACCAGACGTGATCCGGCTTGCCATGGTATATGAAGCCTGACCAGGCTCCTGCTAAAGGCAGGAGCCTGATCAGGCTTAGTGTAAAGTAAAAATACACTGTAGTACACTATATAGTGTACTGCAGTGTATTATATAGACATCAGATCCACTGGATCTTCAAGAACCAAGTGGGTCTGAGTCAAAAAAGTGTAAAAAAAAAAAGTGCAAAACAATGAAAAACGTAAAAAAAAATCATTTTTTCCCATATACGCACATTTATAATTGAGTAAAAATAAAATAATAAAATACCCTAGACATGTTAGGTATCGCCATGTCTGTAACAACCTGCTCTATAAAAATCTCACCTGACATAACCCCTCAGATGAACACAAAAAATAAATAAAAACTATGTCAAAAAAGCCATTTTTTGTCACCTTACATCACAAAAAACGTAATACCAAGCGATCAAAAAGGCGTATGCCCCCCAAAATAGTACCAATCTAACCATCATCTCATCCCGCAAAAAGTAGCCCCTACCTGAGACAATCGCCCAAAAAATATAAAAACTACAGCTCTCACACTATGAAGACACTAAAACATGATTTTTTTTTGTTTCAAAAATGATATTATTGTGTAAACCTTAAATAAATAAAAAAAATTAAACGTTAGGTATCGCCACGTTCATAACAACCGGATCTACAAAAATCTCACATGACCTAACCCCTCAGGTGAACGCAGTAAAAATGAATAAATAAAAGCTGTGCCAAAATTACCAATTTTTGGGTCACCTTGCCCCAAAAAGTGTAATAATGAATAATCAAAAAATCATATGTACCCAAAATGGTACCAATAAAAATTTCAACTCTTCCTGTGGAGCTGCGCAACTGCAGACACATAGCCAAAAGTCTGACGGGTGGGATATGCAACTGCGGCTGATGGTATACAGAAAAATTCTATTTTTGAAAAGAATTACATTTTGTTGAAGGCACAGAACTGTGCGTCTATGGACACCTAGCCAAAAGTCTGATGGGTAGGATATGGCAAAACTGCAGTTGATGGCATACAGAAGAATTTTTGAAAAGAATTACACCTTGCCAAAAATCAGCATTCCCAACAACTGTTTTAATAACTACTTATATTCCTCATGAAAAATAATTCTGATACATGTTTTCTAAGAACCTGTGACATTTCTCTGCTATACTTCCTGGAAATTTATGAATAGACTGACAATTGGGTGTAATCATTCCCTTTGCCAATAGAGTGTTCCCCTACAAGTCTGGTGGCTTTAATTTATTTAAGTTTACATAATTGTCGGTTCATGATAGCAAATGTTCCTTGTTACGTACCCTGTTATGTACCTCAGGATAGGTTATCAATATCTGATTGGTTGGGGTCTGACAGCGACCACTCCGCCAATCAGCTGTTTGAAGAGGCCGTTGTACTGTGGTGAGCTCTCCAGCCTCCTCAAACCTTTCCAAGCAATCGCGTAGCGTGGGGGGAGGCCGGGGGGCTGGGGCGTTTGCAAATTGCAGGGGGTGCTGGGCAGCAGAATTTCAATGAGGGCCCGTCCCCTCCGTTCTGCCTCAGAGATTGCGATTACTTCATCATGACCTCCTGCGCCAGGTCTCGCGAGATGACGTGATGACGTGTCGCGCAGGGCACAGTGAAGTTTTCCTGACTGCCTGTGTCGGGACACTACAAGCAGTGATGGAGTGAGGAAGAGAGGTGAGTATTTTTTTTTGTAACTACCGTAAGGCAGGCCATACTGGGGACACTAGGGGGGTGGGGGGCATTATCAGTAAAAATAGAGGAAAAAGCATACAAAGGAGGCAGTTATATTATATATTATACAGAGGGGCTACATTATATATTGTACAGAGGGCCATTATATATCCTAATATTACAGAGGGAGCCATTATATATTATAATGCCTCCCTCTGTAATATTAGGATATATAATGGCCCCTCTGTATTATTAGTATATATAATGAATAGAGATGAGCGAATCATTCAAACTTTTTTATTCGCCGAACTTTTCATAAGATTCGTATATTCGACGGATATATTTGTTAAATTTGCGTACAAAATATAAATTATAGGGCGTTTAGCGACCATTCACGCACTAATAACGAACGGTCAGTTTTAAAAGGTACGCAAATTCTTTGAACACGTACGCATGAGCATACGAATCCTCAGCATATTATTGTCTAGCGATTAAGTAATACACAAGTACGCACGACGAGAGGTCGCCGCGTGCACTCCTCAGAGGCAGAGAGAATTTTTGAAAATAGCATCCAGGCGATCCTCATCATTTAGCTCTGCAGAGCTGAAATACATGATCCGGCTGATGGACCGGCAGGATTACGATGGCACACACCGCCACCCAAACCAGCATAAAAAGGAGCTGATCCAGCAGGTGATCCGAGGCTTGCGCCATCGTGTGGCCTTCTCAGTGAGCAGTTCAAAGAAAAAAAAAAAGGCTCAATACAGATACATGTCACTGAATAACTCGTTCCAGTAGATATACCAAATATATAATGACATGAAATTGCTAAAGTATTCTGATTCAGGTTCTGGTTTTAAATTTTAGAATTTTTTTCGTGGGACAGCCACTTTTACTCGATCATACTAGTTATACTTATATTACTGTTTTCACCCCTACAGATATCCCCACTGACTTTGAAGTGAAGGCAGCCTTACGCCGCTTCGGGACCAGGCTCCACGCTGCCTTCCGGCTTATTCACGGCCTGCAGCTGGACCACCAAGAGCTGCAGGAGATGATGGCCAGACGTTCGCAAAGGCCGGCGTAACCTTTTTTTGTTTGCTTATTATATTATTTATTATTTGTAAAAAGCTATTATTTATTACTAAAATATTCTTGTAAAACCTGTGTTTTGAGTGTTTTGTTAACCCTTTAACACCTTCCTGACATAGTGTGAAGAAGACAAGGATATAAGTCTATCCCGAAGGCTGAAAAAATTGCCCCACAGCCATTTTCCCATACTAATGAACACAGCGATGTCTGCCGGCCGAAGTATTAATAAATTACGCACACTCCGGTTCACTGATTACAATTTACAGTAAAAGAAAAAGGCTTGGCTTGTTTGGACAACAAGCCTGTACATTCTGCCTTGTAACATAGGCAGTGAAAATTATATATGAGCTTTTCATGGCTGCCCCGGCCAGTAGTAGTAGGGGATGGGGTATATTAGCAGAGAGTGATTGGTAAATACAACAAACTGCGGTGGAGTATAACAATCTCCGCTAATGTAACTTGTAACGGGAGGCGGAGTTAACAGCAGTGTAAAAATTTTATTTTTTAATTTAATTTCTTTATATATATATATATATATATATATATATATATATTTTTTTTTTTTGGGAGGGGAGGGGGTAAAGGCTGAGGCTCCAAAACAAATTTAAAAATACTAAATAGAACTATTAGTAACGGTAACAGCTACTATCCTGCTAAGCGTAGAAAACGGAGGCGGAGGTAGACAACAGTGTTTGGTTTTTAAAAGGGTTTTGGTTTGGAGACTTCGGGTTCACACAGCCCATGACATGACACAAGACGTTTGGCAATAACATTATGAGCCGGCTGACAGCAACAGTGGGAAGACACTCAGACTATTCTGCCCTGCAAGGCCTTATCTAATCAGCAGCCTCAGCAAGAGGAGTATGAAATTCGGATGTAATCCAGCCTTTATTCATTTTTATAAAGGTGTTTTTTTGAACACTGCCAGGTGACAGTTTTGTCCTTTTGGGTGTCACCAACCCCCTAGCGGCGCTAAAAAACCCTCTCTGACATGACACTTGAGGCTGGGCAGGAAAGAAGCCCTAGTGCATAGTGGGACAGTTCGGCCACTGTTGTAATCTGCCTGCCCAGAAGTCCAGGGGTCTGAAAAGACGCCTGAACCTTCTCATTGAGGAGGGTAAACTGGGCCTGCTCACTTGGCTGCAGCTGTTGGGAGGCAGAGAAAAATTGCTGCATCATACTAATTAGGCTTAACTGGCTGCCGCTGGTTGTGGCAGGAGGTGGATGACTCTGCCGGACCTCCTTCTCAGACACGCTGGTAGCAGGCTGGGACTGGCTGAAACCTGTGGCCAGGTTACTACATAGCTTCTCCCGCAATGATGCTAATTTCTCCTCCCTTTCCAGTGGAGGAAAACAATCCCCCTTGTCGGATTGATACCGCGGGTCCAGAAGCATTGCCAGCCATTATTCGTCTGTCTGCCTTATTTTTAGGATACACCTGTCGCTCCGTAAGCATGTGAGCATACAGCTCGCCATCCTAGCCAGCGTGCCCGAGGAACCAGTTCTTTCCATCTCAGCCTCTCTGAGGGACACTTCCCCTGAAAGTGTCATCATCATCAGCCTCCAGACTCTCCAGCTGTGTCTTCTCCTCCTGGTCAACATTGTCATCCTCATTAAAATCCTCCTCCTCCTCCCCCCCTCCTCTAACTGAAGCTCCTCATCCTCATCCTCCTCCTGCTCCGCAAGAGAACTTTGGCGTTGGGGCTCCCCTACAGTGACAGCATGGCGTGCAGACGGATGACCAGGATTTCCTTCCCTCATTGCCCCCTGCTGCATGAGCGTGAGTGTCTTTTCCAGCACAAATATTAGTTAAATCACGTCATTCACACCGCAGCTGTCCCGGCTGACCAATTTAGTGTCTTCTTCAAAGGGCGTTAGAACAGTGCAGGCATCTCTGACCAGCCTCCACTGCCGGAAATCAAAGCCATACCTGCTCCCTATGGTGGAAGATTCTGGCTGCTGCTGGACAAAATCATCCTGTTCTACGCTGCTCAAGGAGCCGCTGCAACATATGAAGAGTGGCATTCCACCGGGTCGGCACGTCACCTATTAAGCGGTGTGGTGTCGCTGCAGTTCCAGCAGAGTGTGGCGAGATACATATTAATAGCTAAAATGAGTGCAAAGCTTCCACAACTTTGCCAGCACTGTGTGCAGGCCAGTGAATGTTTTGAGAAATCTCTGCACCACTAGATTTAGGACATGTGCCATACAGGGAGCATGTGTGAATTGACCCAGGTTTAGCGCTGCCACTATATTTGTCCCATTGTCACTCACTACCTTGCCCACTTCCAGCTGGCGTGGAGACAGCCAGTGCGCTATTTGCTGCTTCATGTAATGCAGCAAGCGCTGGCCTGTGTGGCTGCTACTGCCAAGACAAACTAAGTCTAACACTGCATGGCAGAGTTGCACCTGGCACATATGATATGAAGGAGGGGGGTTAACTCTCTGCCCTGACACTCCAACAGGCGGACTGCCTGTGGAGGTGGAAGCAGATAGTTGTTGGGTGGTCTGTGGTATTAATTGCAGAAGGGACACCACTAGGAGGGAGCACTGAAGCCCGAGAGGTGGCACAAAATGATGGGCTTTGCTGGAGCGGAATGGTGGAGCAGGTCGAGTCTGACCCGTGGCTACATATGGATACTGTATCAGCAGATGACAGATCATCCGGCTGAGACGAGCGTGCCATCGACTCCACTACCTCATCCACTTTCTCCTCCACTATAATTTTGCGCCTTGATGGGTTAGCCCGGTGAAACACCGGGCAAGTATTGCGAATACTACAAGTAGAAGCTCCGGCTACAGGTTCTTTGGCACTGCTGCCCTGTGCCACCTTCTCCTTTTTTTTTTTTTAGAGCTCGAGGTCTGGCTGGAACTGGACTTCTTTTGCTTATCCATTCCAGACATTTTTCACTTCACCCTGTGGCCCTGTAGCTGGTCTTTGTCTTTGTCCCTGTCTCTCTCCCTTTCTTTCTCCCTGTCTCTCTCTCCCTGCCTGATTAATTACTAGCCCTGCACTTACCCTGCAGTATCCCTGATGTGTAATATGGATTCCCTGAACAATTACACCCCAATTTCAACAACAGGTCTCAGTGTCTCAGAACTTCACACACAGTGCTTCTGCTCGTCTCAGTCTACAGTCACAGCAGAAGTGATACGTCACTGGCTTCCCGAGCCTGAGCCAATCAGAGCAAGCCCTGCCCAGTAGGTCAGGTGACTGCTTTCTTCCTGGGCTTTTGCGCACAAATAACGAACTAACAGTAAAAGTTCGCTAATTACTTGTATTCGTACGTAACAGGGTATAGAGTAACTTATATGTAGCATTAGCGTACAATTTATCGGACAAGTACGTAGAGAATGCGTAGAAAGCCTTAGGAACATTTTCGAATCTTAACGGAGCGAATCACCTAATATTCCGATTCGCTTCGCAGCTGAAAATTTCTAATATTCGATATGAATCAACGAATCGACGAATGGATTCGCCCATCTCTAATAATGAATAAAAATGTTTTCTGTGAAACTCTACAGAGACGAGAAAGAAGGTATCATGGCGGTCTTATCTCCGAATGAAGACATTAAGGAAAGTCTACATCACAGGAGATGTCACTGGATGGATGAGGTATGTGGTGCTATATTCTACTGTATATTTTGTAGCAATGTATGTAATATCCATCCACATATCTGTTTCAAGGCAGGGTTGAGGGATGGATTGAGAATATGGCCCACCCTGCCGGATCCTGGCCCCAGACTTCAGCTCACATCTGCTACATTATCTGTACTCATAGAGTTATCTGTGTCGTTACATGGGACTGCAGGTGACATCTACTACATTATTTGTAAAAAGGGGAGTGTCCACAGGTTGGGGGAGGGCGCAATACATGGCTTGCCCTGGGTGCTGGCAACCCACGCTATGCCACTGTTTCCAAGTACAGCGCCATCCATTGTGTAACACCCAGAGAAGCTGCACTCATCCAGCTTGCTACAGCATTTAAGTGCTGGGTGTCTGTAAAATGGAGGTGGAACCAAGGTTCAAGAGACAGCTGGGGAACATTTTTCAGCCTGCACAGTGAAAGTTCCGACATTGAAATAGACATAGAGTCTGAAGTGTTACTATAGACCTAGGTGGGGAAAGCTTGTCACGAAGCTCAATTCAGAGAGAAGGAGCTGTGTAGAGGGCTGCAGGCTAAAGGCACATTACAGAGCCAGCCCCATAACAGAGAAGTGGATTGCAAGAGGGGAGCAGCGTGATTGAAACTAACTGTAGTGGGTCCAAGTCATTAAGCTAAAAGTGCACCTGCTGTAAGGACTGTTCAACTATATTCTATAGAAGAATATTTACTACTTTGCATTGCAGTGGTTGTCCCTGAAACTGAATATCACTTTTTGAGACTGTTCACATATAGAAGTTGAAGAGTAATTCAAGTTGCTGGATGCACCCGTCACATTATTTGCTGTATCATACTGTTATTCAGTAAAGTATTACATATTATATCACTTGCCTCAGTGTCCTCGCCATACACCTGCAATGTTACATTTGTATTATGGCTCTTCTTGCTATCGCAGTCTGAGCTGCATCTAGGCCATGAACGGAAAAGCCACTTTTATTATATTTGTACAATAATAGCAATCTTACACCTCATGCACACAAGCGTATCTAGGATTCATATCACATGGATCTCAATATGGCAATAATGCATTTCAGTGGGGCCAGGCATACCAATGTATCAAAAACGTGGTATGTGCAGATTTTTTCAGGCAGCTCCAGTGAATGCTATTAATGGTACCAATTTCTACCCTAGAACCTCTAACTTCACTGCTTCCAGAAACTCACACAGAACTCGACAGTGTGCAGTATGGTGCTCAGTATGGTGTTCGTGTGCTTGAAGTCTTAGAGATTGGACTAGTCATAGCAAACAATAGTTTGTAACCTCTGCTCCAGAGTCCAGTGCATATATACCATAGAGACTGTGGGGTTTGAAGTCCCAGTTCTGGTGAACCCATCTCATGGGTGGAAGAAGACGCCAGAAAGCCTGTGTGCAAGCTCCTTTCACTCTAATAGCTCATCACCCAGATTTCAAAACGCAGGTGAAGGTAAATGGACCAATTACAGGCAACCTGTGGCCAGCAGGTTGCCTGCTTAACCCCCTAACTGTTTTGCCAGAGTGGAGCTCCAGCAGTGGGAAAAGTAGCTAACTGGAGGGGGAGAGCTCCTTTAGATGCTGCTACCTCCTGAATGGTAGCAGCTAGAAACATGCAACTGATCTTGTTTCAGACAATATCAAAATGACAGCAATATGTTCAGGACAGAGAAAGATATCACTGATAGAAATCAGATTGCTGTGAATGTAGCTGAACATGAAAGTAAAAACAGGTTATTCCCGATATCTAACAGGAATTTCTCCTCTGTTTCTTGGACTTTAGCTGTCATTGTCAGTCTTGTATTAAAGCCTGATTAAATAGGCCAATTGAATGGGTCAATGACCCGCCTCGAATAAGTAAAAACATCCAGGCGCCGAGTCATGTGGTCGGTGCTCAGCCCTCCCCTTGCTCATTGCCTAGGGGATGGGGAGAACGCCGGCTGTGCTGAGGCTTGAGTGTGCGGCCAGGTTCTCCTCGCCCCCGTCATCATGGAGACGTGGACGCTCCTGCACTGCAGCGGGAGACCGGTGGCGCTGCAAGGAGGGAGCGTGCCGACGGCTCCCCGTGACAGTTAACAGATTTAGTAAGAAGCATGAATCACACTGGGGTTCATCAGAAGAATTTTTTGCCAGACTCTGAAAGTTCAAGTCACACTCAGGTTTTAATCATAAGGGCTCATTCAGATGAGTGATGTAAAGTGATGAGTGATGTTAAACGTGTTTGTATTCTGTCCGTTAAAGACTAATGACTTCCCTTCAGTTTTGTCTCTGACTGCGTTCCATTTGTTTTTTTCCATCCATATGGCATCAGTATATTAATTAATTTTTCACAACAATCCGAAAAACAGAAGAATGCTCACCCAACATTACTTAGCAACCATCTATGAAAAAAGGACTCTGTATGGACCTATTGACTAAAATAATGAATACTGTGGTTTTCTCTGCACAAGTCTATGGTACTTGAAGAAAACTGGGCAGATGCATAGGCCCATTGATTTTGACCCATGTATCAGGCTTCAGTCCATGTGCTGTCCCTTCTACACTCAGAAAGCATCTGAATGTGAAAATCGATTTTTTGAACTTTTGGGTGTTTTTGCCTTTTTGTCCTTTTTCAGCCTCATATTTTTCCTTCAGTTTTTTTCTGCTGTGTCCATGTGTTATGTGGTTTTGTTCACCTCAGATTATATTCTCTTGACACTTTTTCTCCTTGCCATAATAAAAAAGACTTAGTAGAAATAGTTGTCAGATCTCTCTAGAATACAATTCATCATCCGCTCTGCTTAATTAGTTCACTTGTTTCATTGTCTCCCTGTAGAATGAAAAGTGTGTCTACTGCAGGTGGTTATGAAGGATGTGGAAATAGATCACATTTTCTGACATAAAACTTTATAACTAAAGAATAAACCTGAGTATGATCTTCTCTTCCAGAATTCTAAGAGTCATTTTTTGACACATATAAACTAAACAAATAAGAGAACAATGTGATGCTGCAGTCATCAAAGATAATAAAATCAAGTATAATAATATGTGTTATAATAAATCTGCTATTGAAATTTGACCAGCAATACTTGAAGGAGCTAAGACTAGTGATGGGAGCAAAATATGTTAACCTTTTAGACACAGCCATTTTCCATTTTTGTTTTTTTACTTCCTGCTGTCCAGGAGACAAACCATTTTTATTTCTCTCTTTACATAACCAAATCAGGACTAGATTTTTGCAGAACAAGTTGTGCTTTCTAATGGTACCACTTAATATTCCATATGATGTAGTGGGAAGCCCAATTCCACCCATATTTCTAGAGTGGTAAACTGATGTTCTGTGGATCAGTGATATTAAAATTTTAGACTTTTGTTTGACTGCTTAAAAAAAAAAACCTTTGAAAAACAAATAGCTTTTTGCAGGGTCAGCGGTAGTTTTTATTGGTGCCATTTTGCAGGACATACAACTTTTTTGATCACTTTTATTCAGTTTTTTTGGGGGGGGAGGGGATGAGAGATGTAAAATTGAGAAAAAATGGGGATTTAAATTTTAAATTTATATTTTTAAAACATTATAATGTTTATATTCTCATTTTGTAGTTCTTTTTAGACTTTAACATCAGATCTTCTGCATATTTCATAGACTGCAATAGTATAGTATAGCAGGCTATAGGATCTTGGCAGGTTGCCTATGAAGCTGTGCCACAGGCATGGCTTGACAGACATTTTGCTATGGCAGCAAAGAAAGTAAAAAAAGGATTAAGTCAACACTCAAGACATCAGTACAGGGAACAGGCAATGACTCCTATGGGAAGAGAGACGGAGCCTCTTCCCTCTGTCTAACCTCTCAGATAGGCCATCCATATTAAAATCACAGAAAATCGCTTTCATTTTTTGTTCACTTATACGGTATTACTATAGAAAAATTACAGTAATCCTGGCGAAACTAACATGCTTTCCTACATGTTCTGTATTAAAGAACTAAGGTCAAGTTCAGGCCTAAACATGCATTACAACCACAAATTTGAAAATGTGTTTGTCTATTGCAGGGACGGAGGGGTGGAGCATGACACTGGAATTTCGGGGAACACCAAAGACAGAATCCTTGTGTTATGCCCCACCCCTTCAGGCCTTGCACCAGGCACAGCATATTGTATATTTTTTAGCTTGGAGTATTCTTTTAAAGATTCACTGTATTTTACATTTTAATCTCATGAATACAGAAATCAGTATAGTATAAAGATTACTTATGTGCAATCAATGATTCGTATGATTTTTAGTAGCTTGCATCCCAGTCTTCCGAACAAATGTATGTTTCATAAAAACGCGCAGTGATATTTCCAGCTTTACCTTTTGACAGCAGATGAATGCATTGGTGGAGATACCCAGTAGGAAAGATAAGGCAGAATGGATGGTTCTATCAGATGACAGCCGATGAAATTTGTGTTTGCAATGTATAGGTGCACTCCTGAGAAAATGTGCTACTATAGCTTGAGGACAAGCTATTGACATGGTGCTAAATGTTAACACTTTCTTACAAACTGGATTTCAGATGAGGTGTTAGTCAAAGATGCCATTCATGGATTAGAGAAAACAACACGTCTTTTCCTGCAACTTCCATTTGATGTATGGCTACGTGGTTTTGATGGATTGCAATATCTCTGCTACAAGTAAATGTACTGGGCATAATAAATCTTGGAAGACTGAGATAAACTGGGTATATAGGAGTATATCTGAGTATTCTAAGGGGGACATTTATTATTTGATTTGCACTGGTTTTCTGCTGTAAAAAAGTTTTTTGTGTGCAAAATCCTTTCTTGCGACTTTTAAAAAGTGGTTGCCAGGACAGGGAAAGATGAGTGAGAACCCTGAGCTAAACCCCCCCTCTTTCCCTGCCTTTTGCCTAAACACGCTAAATTCGTGAATCGACAACTAGGAGCCGGTCCCTTCCTATCTCAGTGCACAGAATAAGACGAGGAAGGGAAAAACAGATATGACAGATAAAGGCAGTAAACTCAAAAAAGAACTAAAACCTAAGTGACAATCAGGGAATGAATCGTAGGTGTCGTAGTCAAAAACTGGGGACAAACGAGACAAACGAGCTGCAAACAACACAAAGGTACACAAAAATCGTCAGGCAAAAACAGGTCAAGCGGTCCAGGTCAGTAACAAGATATCAAGTCAAAAGCCGAAGGAGAATCCAAAAATCAAAGTCGAGGTCACAGTCCGAAAATCCTAGTACAAATACAAATCCAAACAAAGCTTGTGTGATGCTGCAAACAGACAAACAACCACTAGCAAAGATCTGAGCTGCTCTCAGCTACTTAAAGGGGTTGTCCCACGAAAAATATTCTACAGTTTTCAAACCAGCACCTGGATCTGAATACTTTTGTAATTGCATGTCATTAAATTTTTTTTTATAGTTACTGAGTTATTCAATAACATGTATCTGTATAGGACCACTTAATTTCTTCTTTCTTTGACCTATTGACTGAGCAGGCCGCACATGCTCAGTTTCAACTTAACTGCCTCCTGAGCTGTGATAGGGAGAGCTGAGACACACCCCCTGAGCTGTGATAGGGAGAGCTGAGACACGCCCCCTGAGCTGTGATAGGGAGAGCTGAGACACGCCCCCTGAGCTGTGATAGGGAGAGCTGAGACACGCCCCCTGAGCTGTGATAGGGAGAGCTGAGACACGCCCCCTGAGCTGCAGTAGAAAAGACACTCCCCGAGCTGTCAGCTTGATATAAATCTAGCAGAACAATAATTGGGGAGATCTCTGGATCCATGTGAGGTACAGGGCTGGTTCTAGCTTTGTTAAAAAGAGGTTGTCATGTACCATATGACGTCTAATTATCATTTTTTTTACATTATTCATGGGATAACCCCTTTAAGGCCAGTGACCGGACCCCGAGACGAGAAGCCCATGACTGACAGGCTTCAGAACCTATCCCAGGAGCTCCAGCAGCCAAGTCATGATTAACCACAGCACCTGGAACCTTATTCACCTGACTAGCTGCACCAGGTACCGTAGTTCCCCTAGTAGCAGCCACATCAGAATTCTGCTGGATGGTGACAGTGGTTCAAAAAGTGAGTGCGGTTAGCTTAATTATGTTAGGTTAGATTTATGAACTGCGTCTATTTAAACAAATCGCAAAAAAGGAGCGATCATGAGAATAGCATCTGTAGATAAATGTCCTTTGTATAGATGGGCCATATTTATCAACTATCATGAAAGGTGATACATTTGGTGCAAATTACATCAACATAGACTCAAAGATAAGTGAGTTAAAAAATTCTCATCATGAATCTCTTTTTTTTTTTTTTGCATAACAAAGAAATTTTTTTGACCTCTTTACAGAATTGTAGACTGGAGAAAAATTGGCGAAACCTCTTGATATTGCCTGGACATGGGCAGGATCAACTGAGGATTTTATGTTTACAGGGGGCCTACAGACTATTTTCCAAAAGCAGATCTTAGAGCGAAAGGAGGATTGGGCATGTTGGACTTCAATATCTTTTTTTTTCCTGGAGGAGATAAGCTGCTGCTAGAGGTGTTGGATAGTGGTTTATCCTGTATGAAAATAGGTATGTACACTTGCTACGCTATTGCCTTTGCTGAGGAATACTATTTGTGCCTTAGAGTTGAATAGTATTCTGTGGGGGCAATCATCTTTAAAAAATATATGGACCCCATCCAAATTACTATAGTAGTTTTGGTGATTTTGAACCAGCAGTCGTTGAAAACTAGGTTCACTGTAACTGGCCATTAATTTTTTTGTGATAGCAAATTATTTGACTAAATTGGAGAAGAATGACTTTGACATTAGTACTAATTACACAAACAATAATTAGTTTTGAGGAAATGAAAATGTATATTCTTTTGCTTTTATGTTTATCTGTGAGCAACATGAATTATATATTAGTTAATGGTAGCAATTTATTTTGTATTTGAAGTGTCTACTAAACTGAAGATATTTCTCTCAATTTATAGCATATTAAAATAAGACTGATCGCCGGTACAAATTCAATTTGTAAACTTTGCTTTAGTATCGAGATAAGACTGGATGTTGTGCTTGCATACTATCCCCAGACAAATACTGTTTTGTAGCTTTTCATTGGATATAGAAAAAAATTATGACTGTAGTAAGTGTAGTTAGAAGAAAGCATAATTCTCTCATTGATTACTTAGCATAAAGCCACAGGTAATGAAATATGCTGGTGTCAGGTTGCACTATTTTTAGGAATGTTATTTAGAATATCATTGGCAAATGGTACATTTTATCCTGAAAAAAATGTAATAACCAAATGCAATAAATTAATGTACTAGTCAGTAAAATAAATTGTTTGCATTAATTGATTTTGTAGATTAGTATTTCTCAACTTTCCTAAACCAAGGGCTTCCACTATAATAGTACATAGTAATAGTACGTAATAGTATATTGTAGCAGGAAGGTTAATGCACAATATGGGAGAGTGAGGGTTCGAAGTTGAGAGCTGTGCCACTTGAGGATGTCAGATGTGTTGCTTAGCTGGCACACTACTCTAATCACCAAAGTCAAGAGATAACTTTGATCTTAGTTATTTAACTCCTTAAATGTCAAGGTCAATGCGTAGCACACAGCATCTAAGAGGTTAGAGAGAAGAGGGAGCTACCTTTCTCATCTCACCCTCCCATGATCAGATAGTAGGAGGCTTTGCCATAGAGGCCTGAAGTCTAAGAATGGTCATTTAGCTTATCTTTATTAGAGATGAGTGAGCATGCTCGTCCGAGCTTGGTGCTCGTTCCATTATTACGGTACTCGTAAGTGCTCGCTGCTCGGACGAGTATCTTGCCATGCTCGAGGAAATGGCATCTCCCGCATTTTGAATTTTTGGCGCCTATAAACTCAGCCAATCACAAGCCAGGAGACTCTGCGGTACACCCAGCATCACGTGGGGCCCTTACATGTCAATAGCAGGGGTTGGCTGGCCTGATCAGGTGACCCTGGAATATACTAGTGACTGCCCGCGGTGCTCGGCTCAGATGCTGTCTGGATGTCGTTAGGGACAGAGCTGCTGCATTTCATGGAGAGTGTTAGGGCCTGGATTTAGTTCTCTGTTAGGCAGGAGTGATCTCAAAAGAACCCAATAGCCCTTCTAAGGGCTCAAGAAGGTTGCTACAAGACATTTTTTGTCTCCTGGCTGGGGCGGCCTGGCACTAGTAGTGCAGCTATCGCCCAAATATAACCCTTTTTTTATTGTATTTTATCTTCAGTGATACAAATCCATTTCATACAGCTGTGTGGACCCATTCTGTGTGTCACAGTACAGTTGTCCCACTCACACAACCACAATCCGTATTTTCTGTCCAGGTGACCCATACTGTAACGTACGTAATCAAAATAACGGTCTTTTGTTTTCACGGAAAGCCAAGAAAATCTGCTGTGCGACATTTGTTCTGGGTTGGCAGTCAAAATTACCACAGTCAGCAGGGGCTGAGTTTGCTCTCTGATAGTTTTCTTGCCACGTCACGTTAAAAAATTATATATATATATATAAAAAAAAAAGTTTTTTTTGTTGTTTTATCTCAGTGATACAAATCTCATTCATACAGCTGTGGTTGGAACATTCTGGTGGTGTCACAGTTTCAGCTGTCCACTCACCACAAACCACACTTGGTATTTTCTGTCCAGGTGACACATTCTGTACGTCACTTAATTAAAAAAGGTCTCTTGCTGCTCACTGATACAGCTACATACAACAATCTCTGTGCACATTTGTCTGGGTTGCACTTAAGGCAGACCAAGTCTTGCCTATCTAATAGTTACAGTGCAATTGCTCCATACTGCACGGTATGTAATAAAATACGTAATTTTGCTCTAACTTATCCACCTATGTACAAAGCACAATCCGTATTTTCTGTCCAGGTGAACCATTCTGTATGTCACTTAATTAAAAAAAGGTCTTTTGCTCTCACTGATACAGCTACATTACAAAAATCTCTGTGCAACATTTGTCTGGGTTGCACTTAAGCAGACCAAGTCTGCCTATCTAGTAGTTTCAGTGTAATTGCTCCATACTGCATGGTACGTAATAACATATGTAATTTTGCTCTAACTTATCCACCTATATATTTTTTTGTTCAGATTGAACAAGTTTGTGGGTTTCAGTACAGCAGGCCCATTTATTTATTTATTTTATATAATACCCTTATATACAGAAAATGTTGAACAACAGGGCTAAGGGTCGAGGACGAGGGCGTGGGCATTCAATTACTGCAGGGGGCAGAGGCCGTTGTCCTGGGCAGGGTGAGACAGTACCTGCTGATGAGGGAGCAGGGGAACGCCGCAGAGCTACACTCCCTAGCTACATGTCTCAACTTACAGGGACACATGGTAGAGGACTGCTGAAACCACAACAGTGCGAACAGCTGATGTCGTGGATTGCGGACAATGCTTCAAGTAATTTGTCCACCAGTCAGTCTTCTACGCAGTCCACCCACGTTACCCACGGGAGCACTCCTCTGGCTCCTCCACCTCAACCTCCTTCCCCCCAGTCTGCCCCCTTCCAGGAAAATTTTGAATGCGATCCGGCATATTCACATTCCAAACTGTTGGAATGCGAGTTCTGGAACGGTTTTCTGGACCCTTCCCAGAGTCACAAACCACTTCTCAGGTTGCTGCTGACCTCTTTCCCGATGCCCAAGTTTTCCAACTGTCGCAGTCTGTGGGTGATGATGATGATGACAATGTTGACTTAGTGGAAGAAGTGTGTAAATAAGTGTCAGACGATGAGGAGACACGGTTGTCAGACAGTGGTGAAGTTGTTGTCAGTGCAAGTCCGAGGGGGGCGCAGACTGAGGAATCAGGAGGATGACGAGGTGACTGACCCAAGCTGGGTTGATATGCCGATTGAAGACAGTGCTTCTGAGGCGGAGGTGAGTGCTGCACCAGAACAGGTTGGAAGAGGCAGTGGTGTGGCCAGAGGGAGAAGCAGGGCCAGAGCTGGTGCATCAGAAGCAACAAGAAGTTTCACGTAGTGAAGCTCCCGTGGCGAGGCCTAGATGTTCGCAAGTCTGGAGGTTATTTAAAGAAAGTGAGGATGACCAATGGACTGTGGTGTGCAACCTGTGCCACACCAGGATCAGTAGGGGTGCCACCACTACTAGTCTAACCACCACCAGCATGCGCAGGCATATGAGTGCTAAACAACCCACTCAATGGAACCAAGGCCGTTCACCTCCTGCGGGTCCCACCACTGCTCCTTCCCCTGTGTCATTCGCTGCCTCTGCTAGTCAACCCCCTGCCCAGGACCCCAGCACGAGCGCCTCCACGATCCTCCACAGCGTCCACCAATGTGTCCCAGCGCGGCGGTCAGCTGTCTTTACAGCAGACGCTGTAGCGCAAGAGGAAATACAGTTCCACCCACCCACATGCCCAAGCCCTCAACGTCCACATCTCCAAATTGCTGAGCCTGGAAATGCTGCCCTATAGGCTGGTAGAGACCGAGGCCTTTCGCAATCTCTTGGTGGTGGCTGTCCCTCGGTATTCGGTCCCCAGCCGCCGCTATTTTTCCCGATGTGCAGTCCCATCCCTACACCAGCATGTGTCACAGAACATCATCCGTGCCCTGACCAATGCTGTTTCTGAGAAGGTCCACCTAACCACGGACACGTGGACAAGTGCGGCCGGGCAGGGACACTATATATCACTGACGGCACATTGGGTTAACATGGTGGAGGCTGGGACCGAGTCTGACCCTGGGGCCACTCATGTAATGCCCACACTGAGGATTGCGGGGCCTACCTCGGTCACGGTCTCTCAGACGTACTATGCCTCCTCCTCCGACCCCTCCTCCTCCTCCGAATTACCATCAGTGGGCACGGCGCCTTCAGTCGGTAGCTCTAGGCGCAGCAGCAGTGCCGTGGGTAAGCACCAGCAGGCGGTGCTCAAACTGCTGAGCTTAGGTGACAAAAGGCACACCGCCCAAGAGCTGTTACAGGGCATTACGGCGCAGACCGATGTGTGGCTGGCACCGCTAAACCTCAAGCCAGGCATGGTTGTGTGTGACAACGGGCGTAACCTGGTGGCGGCTCTGCAACTCGGCAGACTGACACATGTGCCATGGCTGGCCCACGTGTTCAATCTAATAGTTCATCGGTTCCTCAAGACATACCCCAGTCTGTCTGATTTGCTCACCAAGGTGCGCCACATCTGTGCGCATTTCCGCAAGTCGACCACAGATGCTGCCACTCTCAGGGCAGCGCAGTGCAGCATACAACTGCCCGCTCACCGACTGTTGTGCAACGTGCCCACGAGATGGAATTCGACATTAAACATGTTATCCAGAGTTTACCAGCAGCGCACAGCGATTGTAGACTGCCAGATGTCAACTTCCACCAGAACTGGTAGTCAGGTCACTCAGATTCCTCAAGTCTACAATGAGGAGTGGACGTGGATGTCTGATATCTGCCAGGTGTTGAGCAACTTTGAGGAGTCAACACAGATGGTCAGCGGCGATGCCGCCATTATCAGCCTCACCATCCCGCTGCTTTGCCTGTTGAAAGACTCACTGCTCAGCATGAAGTCGGATGCTTTGCGCTTGTCACAAGAGACGGTGGAGGAAGATACGTCGCTTGATAGCCAGAGCACCCTCCAGTCTGTTTCTCAGCGCGTATTGGAGGAGGGGGATGAGGATGAGGAGGAAGAGGAGGAGAATGTCGGCGAGACAGTAGAGGGTACCAGTGCTCAGTCCTTAAATCTTGAGTGTGTATGGGCTGAAGAGGAGGACTTGGAGGAGGAGGAGGAGGGAGGAGGAGGAGGAAATGGAGAGTCAGGCCAGTGAGGAGAGGGAATTCTTACGTGTTGGGACTCTGGCGCACATGGCAGACTTCATGTTAGGCTGCCTATCCCGTGACCCTCGCGTTAGAAGCATTTTTTTCAAACACCGATTACTGGGTGTTCACTCTCCTGGACCCACGGTACAAGCAGAACCTTTCCACTCTCATCCCTGCAGAGGAAAGGAGTATGAGAGTGAATAGATATCAACAGGCCCTGGTGCACAAACTGAAACAATTCTTCCCATCTGACGCCGCTAGCGGCAGAGGGCATGGTTCTGTGGGCCAAGTAGCAGGGTAGAGGAGCCAAGCAGGCAGCTTGTCCAGCACTGGCAGGGGAACGCTCTCCAAGGCCTTTGCCAGTTTTATGTCACCCCAGCAAGACACTGTCACCTGTCCCCAGTCTAGGCAGAGTAGGGGGAGCTGTACAGAAAGATGGTGAGGGAGTACCTAGCTGACCATACCAACGTCCTGCATGATCACTCTGCTCCATACAACTACTGGGTTTCAAAGCTGGACACGTGGCCTGAACTGGCGCTGTACGCCTTGGAGGTGCTGGCCTGCCCTGCCGCTAGCGTGCTGTCAGAGCGGGTATTGAGTGCAGCTGGTGGCGTCATCACCGATAAGCGTACACGCCTGTCAACTGACAGCGCTGACAGGCTGACACTTATTAAAATGAACAAAGCCTGGATTTCACAGGAATTCAAATCTCCTCCGGGGGAAAGCAGCTAAAGAGTAACATTACTAATGTATCCGATTTCTCTTCTCTACTCCTCCTACTCCTCCTCCTCCTTGTCGTCTTTGCCTAACGCTGACCCAAAAAACGCAATTTTTTAGAGGACCAACTGGCACTCTTTTACCACAATTTTTCCAGAGGTCCACCTACAGGCCCTCTCTCTAAACAATTTTTCCAGAGGTCCACCTACAGCCCCTCTCTCCAAACAATTTTTCGGAGGTCACTACAGCCCTCTCTTCTAACAATTTTTCGGAGGTCGACCTACAGGCCCTCTCTCTAAACAATTTTTCCGGAGGTCCTCCTACAGGCCCTCTCTCTGAACAATTTTTCCGGAGGTCGACCTACAGGCCTCCTCTCCAAACAATTTTTCCGGAGGTCCACCTACAGGCCCTCTCTCTAAACAATTTTTCCGGGAGGTCCACCTACAGGCCCTCTCTCTAAACAATTTTTCCGGAGGTCCACCTACAGGCTCTCTCTCTGAACAATTTTTCCGGAGGTCCACCTACAGGCCCTCTCTCCAAACAATTTTTCCGGAGGTCCACCTAAAGGCCCTCTCTCTAAACAATTTTTCCGGAGGTCCATCTACAGGCCCTCTCTCTAAACAATTTTTCCGGAGGGCCCCCTACAGGCCCTCTCTCCAAACAATTTTTCCGGAGGTCCACCTACAGGCCCTCTCTCTAAACAATTTTTCCGGAGGGCCCCCTACAGGCCCTCTCTCCAAACAATTTTTTCCGCAGTGTCAACTACAGACAATGTAAAACAATGTTTCAGGAGCGTCAAACAGACAGTACAAAACAATTTTTCAGGAGGCGCAAGTACCGACATTTAAAAAAAAAATTTTTGCTGAGGGTAGACTTTATGTACTCTGAAAAGAAAAAATTTTTTGGAGGTTCAACAAAAGCCATTTCACTGCATTCTCAGTCGGACAAAGTCATTGGTGGTGTATCCACCATGCTGTGTCAGGCTACATTTTTGGGGTTCTTCACCAGCTACCGCATACTAACTCAGTCACTCTGTTGTCACCGCCGCCATACAGGGCCACGAAAAATGTTTATGTGGTTCGCCTGCTACCGCAGTGTCACTCGCTCACTCTGTTGTTACCACCATAGTGGTTTGCACTATAGCAGCCCAAGTCTGCACATTCCCCTTTTTATCTCCAAGTGATCTATACTGCACGTCACGTAAAAAAATAGGTTCTTTTGCTCTCAGTGATACAAATCCATTTAATAAAATCCTTTCTTTCTCTTTAACTGATCTATACTGAACCTCACTTTTAAAAATACGTCTGTCAGGTCTGGTCATCGGAGAACATAGGTTCTATGTTTTGCTTGTATTCTGAGTTTTTGTGTGTTTCTGTTTAGTGCCTACGCCTTGCCTTGAACCATGTTCACACTGTGGGGTTGTTTTAGAGCCAACGCCCAGCTTCATGTTTGGTTTGTCTACTCAGGGTTAATACTCAGGTGCTGGCTGAGTGGCTTCTCTGAATCTGGTCCATTCAGAACCTGGGGGTGGGATATCTTCCTGCTTATATACCTATCTTTCTCTCTGCTCCTTGCTGGTTTTTGCAATTCCTTGCTATTTCTGCTTGCGTTATTGTGTATCCTGACTGCTGATTTGACCCTTGCTTATCTGACTTACTCTACCGGTCTTCCGATTTTGTACTGGCATTATCTCTGGTTTCTGACACGGCTAGCTGACGATTCTTCTGTGTTTTTGTTCGTCTCTGTTTGTCTTCCCTTTTCCCTGCACCTAGTCAAGAGTAATTGCAGTCCTCGTGGTTGTCGCCGTATCGCCTAGGATACGGAGGCAATTAGGCAGGGACAGGGGTTGGGGTGAGCGCAGGGATCACATCTCCCTTTCTGTGTACCCCAACCTTGACAGAAAAACCAGCTGAAAATAACCTGCAACCTGTATACGGCCTGCTACGTTTATTCCACCTATGGAGCAAATGTCAGTGGTGGTATCTCAGGTCCAGGCCCTTGACCAATTTGATTCAGGATCTTGCTATACGCCTTCAGGTTCAGGAAAACATTGCAGGCCTCGGCTCCTGTGTCTGCACCCCAGGTTCCCACACCTGCACCTGAACCTAAGGTCCCCCTTCCCTGATTTTTTTTACGGTGACCGTAAGAAATTTTTTCTGTTTCGGGAAGGATGTTATTTTGTATTTTTCTTTACGACCTCGGTCGTTTGTAACTGAAGCACAAAAGGTGGGTTTGGTTATGTCTCTCCTGCGCGGGAGACCCCCAAACCTGGGCCTTTTCTTTACCCACTGCCTCTCCTTTGCGCTCATCCCTTGACGAGTTTTTTTGTTGCGCTGGGTCAGATATATGACGAGCCTGATCGCCCAGCGTTAGCTGTATCCCAGTTATTGTCTCTACGTCAGGGTGGACAGTTGGCAGAAGATTACTGTGCTAGTTTTAGACAATATGTGACCGATTCCGGGTGGAATGATAGGGCTTTGAAAGACCTTTTCATGACTGGACTGTTTGACCGTGTGAAGGATTTGTTGTTAGCCCATGCTGAACCTAAAACACTTGACGAAGCTATGA
>ONZH01024225.1:0-153563 GCA_900303285.1 Rhinella marina
TTTTATTTTTTAATTCCATTTTTTATTTTTATTAAATATATACAGTATATTTTTTTTTTTTTTTGGGGGGGGGAGTAAAGGCTCCAAAACAAATGTAAGAATACTAAATAGAACTAATAACGGTGTATAACAACAGCTACTCGCCTGCTAAGTGCTAATGTATAAAACGTAGGCGGAGGTAGACAACAGTCTTTGGTTTTTAATAGGGTTTTGGTTTGGAGACTTCGGGTTCGCTCAGCCCATGACACAAGACGTTTGGCATGCGATGTTATGGGCCGGCTGACAGCAACAGTGGGAAGACACTCAGACTATTTCGGCCTGCAAGGCCTGATCTAATCATGCCTCAGCAAGAGGAGTGTGAAAATCGGAGGTAATCCAGCCTTTATTCAATTTTATAAAGGTGTTTTTTTGCACACTGCCAGGTGACAGTTTTGTCCTTTTGGGTGTCAACACCCCCCCCCCCAGCGGCACTAAAAACCCTCTCTGACATGACACTTGAGGCTGGGCAGGAAAGAAGCCCTAGTGCATAGTGGGACAGTTCTGGCCACTGCTGTAATCTGCCTGCCCAGAAGTCCAGGGGGTCTGAGAAGAGGCTTTGCGAGCCAGACTGCAGGTACGTCTAAACCTGCTCATTGAGGCGGGTGATCTGGGCCTGCTGTTGGGAGGCAGAGAAAAATTGCTGCATCATACTCATGAGGCTTAACTGGCTGCTGCTGGTTGTGGCAGGAGGTGAATGACTCTGCCGGACCTCCTTCTCAGACACGCTGGCAGCAGGCTGGGGCTGGCTGAAACCTGTAGCCAGGTTACTACATAGCTTCACCTGCAATGATGCTAATTTCTCCTCCCTTTCCAGTGGAGGAAAACAATCCCCCATGTTGGATTGATACCACGGGTCCAGAAGCATCGCCAACCAGTATTCGTCAGTCTGCCTTATTTTTAGGATGCGCCTGTCGCTCCGTAAGCATGTGAGCATACAGCTCGCCATCCTGGCCAGCGTGCCCGAGGAGCCAGTTCTTTCCATCTCAGCCTCTCTCAGGGATACCTCAGTGTCCCTGAAAGTCTCATCTTCGTCAGCCGCCAGACCCTCCAGCTGTGTTTACACCTCCTGGTCAACATCTTCATCTTCATTAAAATCCTCCTCCTCCCCCCCTCCTCTAACTGAAGCTCCTCATCCTCATCCTCCTTCTGCTCCGCAAGGGAACTTTGGCGTTGGGGCTCCTCTACAGTGACAGCATGGCGTGCAGACAGATGGCCAGGATTTCCTTCCCCCATTGCCCCATGCTGCATGAGTGTGAGTGTCTTTTCCAGTACAAATATTAGTGAAACTACGTAGTTCACACCGCAGTTGTCCCGGCTGTCCAATTTTGTGGCTTCTTCAAAGGGCGTTAGAACAGTGCATGCATCTCGGACCAGCCTCCACTGACGGAAATCAAAGCTGCACCTGCTCCCTATGGTGGAAGATTCTGGCTGCTGCTGGACAAAATCGTCCACTGCTCTACGCTGCTCAAGGAGCCGCTGCAACATATGAAGAGTGGAATTCCACCGGTTCGGCACGTCACCTATTAAGCGGTGTGGCGAAAGACCGTTTTGTCGTTGCAGTTCCAGCAGAGCGTGTCGAGATACATATGAATGGCTCAAATGAGTACAAAGCTTCCGCGACTTTGGCAGCACTGTGCACAGGCCAGTGAATGTTTTGAGAAATCTCTGCACCACTAGATTTAGGACATGTGCCATACAGGGAGCATGTGTGAATTGACCCAGGTTTAGCGCTGCCACTATATTTGTCCCATTGTCACTCACTACCTTGCCCACCTTCAGCTGGCGTGGAGACAGCCAATGCGCTATTTGCAGCTTGATGTAATGCAGCAAGCGTTGGTGTGTGTGGCTGCTACTGGCAAGACAAACTAAGTCTACCACTGCATGGCAGCGTTGCACCTGGCACATATGATATGAAGGAGGGGGGGTTAACTCTCTGCCCTGATGCTCCAGCAGGCGGACTGCCCATGGAGGTGGAAGCAGATAGTTGTTGGGTGGTCTGCTGCAATCCTGGCTTGAAAGCACGTGGAGGTGCCAACAGCAATTGGCCCGGTTGCTGGTGGGTTCCTGCCTCGTTGCCACAAAATACATTCAGCCAGTGGGCAGTAAAGAACATGTATTGCCCCTGGCCATAAGCACTGCTCCAGGTGTCCACCGTGACGTGCATGGTGCTGCAGAGAGACAGCTGCATGGAGCGTCCAATATTGTCAGCTACGTAGGAGTAAAGGGGGGATAGCTTTTTTGGAGAAGAAATGCCGGCTAGGGACCTGCCAGCATGGCTGAGCGCAAGCCATTAGCTCCCTAAAAGCTGGGCAGTCATCCAGCTGGTACAGCAGAGACTGCACAGCCAGCAACTTTGTCAGGTGACCATTCAGTTTGCGCACTGTCGGATTAATTGTGGAGTAAAACTGCTTCCTGGCCACGCACTCGGCAATGGACGGCTGCCGAATAAGAGGAGGTGGAGACATGCACACAGTGGGCAATGAGATGTATGTACTAGTTACACCCCTGGATGCAGGCTGAGTTACGCCCCTGGATGCAGCCTGCCTGACAGAAGGGACCCCGGGAGAAGTAACCAGCTCTTCAATATTAATGGGCTGCTCTAAATTGCCAGCATGACGCCGCTTCAGATGGTTCCACAGAGCAGTGGTCCCGACATTTGTGGCTTTCCCACGGCTCAATTTCTGTTTACACAAATTACACGTGGCCATACTGCTGTCCCCCGGCAAAGTGGTGAAATACTTCCACACACCCGACGTGTGCCCTCCACCGCTGACCAAGCTGCATGCTTACACCCTGGTGCCAGCCCCACTATACTTGCGGTCTCGCTAGTGTCCAAGGAAGGACTGGCCCTGGGCCTAACTCGCCTCTGCCCTCTGTTGTTGCCACTACTACCACCCTCCTCTTCGGAGATCAAACCCTCCTCACCAGCCCGATCCGCCTCCCAGGTCGTCCAGTCTAACACATCAGATTCATCATTAGACTCCTCCCCACCACTTTTTTCGGACTGCAAATTAGGCTGTTCCCCACCAACCTCCAATTCCGGGCACTCCAAACTATGACTGCCCTCTAAGAAATACTCAGGGAGGCTGTCCTCTATAACCACCGGATTATGCCGTGGGGTTCGGTGGCCTTTTATTTTATAAATTGCAGAAGGGACACCACTAGGAGGGAGCACTGAAGCCCGAGAGGTGGCACAAAATGACGGGCTTTGCTGGAGCGGAATGGTGGAGCAGGACGAGTCTGACCCCTGGCTACATATGGGTACTGTATCAGCAGATGACAGATCATCTGGCTAAGACTGAGATGAGCGTGCCATCCACTCCACTTACTCATCCACTTTCTCCTCCACTACAATTTTGTGCCTTGGTGGGTTAGCCTGGTGGAACACCGGCCAACTATTACGAATTACAGAAGTAGAAGCACCGGCTGCAGGTCCTTTGGCACTACTGCCCTGTGCCACCTTCTCCCTTTTTTTAGAGCTTGAGGTCTGGCTGGAACTGGACCTCTTTTGCTTATCCATTCCAGACATTTTTCACTTCACTCTGTGGCCCTGCAGCTGGTCTATGTCTTTGTCCCTGTCTCTCTCCCTGTCTCTCTCCTTATCTCTCTCCCTGTCTCTCTCCCTGCCTGATTAATTACTAGCCCTGCACTTTCCCTGCACTTACCCTGCACTTGCCCTGCACTTGCCCTGCACTTGCCCTGCACTTGCCCTGATGTGTAATATGGATTCTTTGAACAATTACACCCCAATTTCAACAACAACAGGTCTCAGTGTCTCAGAACTTCACACACAGTGCTTTTGCTCGTCTCAGCAGTTGCAGCAGAAGTGATGTGTCACTGGCTTACTGAGCCTGAGCCAATCAGAGCAAGCCCTGCCTACTAGGTCAGGTGACCGCTTTCTTCCCAGGCTTTTGCGCACGAATAACGAACTAACAGTAAAAGTTCACTAATTACTTGTATTCGTACGCAACAGCGTATAGAGTAACTTATACGTAGCATTAGCGTACAATTTATCGGACAAGTACATAGCGAATGCGTAGAAATCCTTAGGAATATTTTCGAATCGTGACAGAGTGAATCACCTAATATTCGGATTTGCTTCGTAGCTGAAAAATTCCAAGATTCGATACGAATCAAGAATCAACAAATAGATTCACTCATCTCTAGTCCCTACATTTGTGGCTTTCCCACGGCTCAATTTCTGTTTACACAAATTACACGTGGCCGTGCTGATGTCCCCCGGCAGAGTGGTGAAGTACTTCCACACACCTGCTATGCGCCCTCTAGAGCTGGCCAAGCTTTTAGCCTTTGCACGCTTAGACCCTTGTCCCGTCCCCACCATACTTACTAGTTTCCAAGGAAGGCCTAGCCCTGGGCCTAACTCGCCTCTGCCCTCTGTTGCTTCCACTACTACCACCCTCCTCCTCAGAGATCAAATCCTCCTCACCTGCCCGATCCGCCTCCCAGGTCCTCCTGTCTAACACATCATAATCAGACTCCCCACTTTTTTCTGACTGCAATATAGGCAGTTCCCCACCAACCTCCAATTCCGGGCAGTCCAAACTCTGACTGCCCTCTAAGAAATACTCAGGGAGGCTGTCCTCTATAACTGCCGGATTATGCGATGGGATTCGGTGGCCTTTTATTTTATAAAATGCAGAAGGGACACCACTAGGAGGGAGAACTGAAGGCTGAGAGGTGGCAGAAAATGACGGGCTTTGCTGGAGCGGAATGGTGGAGCAGGAGGAACGCTCTGAGTCTGACCCCTGGCTACATGATACTGTATCAGCAGATGAAAGCAGATCATCCGGCAGCAATTGAGATGAGTGTGCCATCCACTCCACTACCTCATCCACTTTTTCCCCCACTACATTTTGCGCCTTGGTGGGTTAGCCTGGTGGAACAGTGGCCAACTATTACGAATTCTACAAGTAGAAGCTCCAGCTACAGGTCCTTTGGCAAAAAGCCCTTCCCACCAGGTCAGGTGACCGCTTTCTTCCTGGGCTTTTTGCGGCAGGAATAACAAACTAAGAGTAAAAGTTCGCTAATTAATTGAATTCGTACATATCAGCGTATAATGTAACTTATACGTAGCATTAGCGTACAATTTATCGGACAAGTATGTAGCGAATGCGTAAAAAGCTTTAAGAACATTTTTGAATCTAACGGAGCGAATCTCAAAAAATCTGGATTCGCTACGGAGTGGAAAATTTGTAAGATTCGATACGAATAGATTCGCTCATCTCTAGTAGTATTTATGGCTATAGGGTCTGGCTGTGTTACTATTCCCTGTGGCTGGAAACAAAAGCCAGCCTATGAGAAATTCACCCCTCCAATCTCAGAGCATCTCATAGTTTGCATGCACTCTGAAGGACTCTAAGGGTCCATTTACACGAACGTATATTTGCGGGCCCGCATTACTGCGGACCCACAAATATACGGGGGCCGCCCGGCGTGTGTTCTGCAGCGCTCGGAACACACGCCGTGTGGCCCCATTGAAAATGCCTATACTTGTCCGTGTGCACGGACAAGTATGGGACATGCTTCAAAAGAGCCGCGGCACGGAGCTAGCTCCATGCCGCGGCTCCCGGCCCCATAGAGGTGAATGGGGCCGCATCTATTCCCGCAATTTTGCGGATAGATACGGCCCCATTCACACGGTCGTGTGAATGGGGCCTAAAGGGAGCTAGTCACAGGTTAGTGCAGCCACTTATCTGATGTCTGACTAGGTTGGGGGGTTCCGTAACTAGTTACTCAATACTTAATAACTAGAGATGAGCAAATCTATTCATCGATTCATTGAGTCGTATCGAATCTTGGGAATTTTTAGCTGCGAAACGAATCCGAATATTAGGTGATTCGCTTCGGCTTTGTACGCATCTGCTACGTAGTTTGTCCTATAAATTATACGCTATTGCTACATATAAGTTACTCTATATGCTGTTGCGTACGAATTCAATTCATTATGCATCATGCAGACTCCTCCCCGGTAGCTTCGCCCCCTTCTCCAGTGCGCGAGGAAGACGAGGCAAATTAGGCAATTAAGATGGCGACACAGCGAGGCCCTGACTGGGGAGGCATGGTGTGGGGCACCGACCCCTATGAGGAGAAGGAACCGGAGGAGATCTACGTCTAAGAAGTCGGTTGAGGTGCCCGCTGAGGTGTTCACTCTGCTGGCTGACACGGCGGAGGCGGCAGGAGTTCCCGCTCCGCCGTGCAAGGACTACTTCCTTCGGCAAAATTCGATGGTCCCGGAGGCTGTCACCCGGAATGCCCTGACCATCTGGGAATACAAAAAGTTGGTAGAGGAGTGGGTTGTGCAGGTGTTGGAGCACCCACAGTCCGGTGACCCCAAGCTGGAGCGCCGAAAGGGTACCGTTATTTGGTTCAGTGTGGAACGGGGAGTTGGTTTTTATCGCCGATGAGGAGATGGCAGAAGAGTTATATGTGAACCGCCGTTCTGTAAAGCGGCCATATCTTCCGCCCGTCTGCCACAGGGGATTATGTGGAG
Organism: Rhinella marina; assembly: GCA_900303285.1. Lineage (NCBI taxonomy): Eukaryota > Metazoa > Chordata > Amphibia > Anura > Bufonidae > Rhinella > Rhinella marina. The sequence goes on from ONZH01024225.1 coordinate 6,551, forward strand.
TATACCCCTATGAAGAGTCTCCAAGGCCCCTTTGCTACTGGGGTGAAACACCTTAAGCGACCAGCTACTCCTGCAGCGCCCCCGGAAGACTGGAGTGAGGAGGCCCATGCTGCAGAAGAGGCTCAGTGTTCCCATGAGACCAATGATGGGATTCTTCAATCTGTGGAGAAATCCCAAGCTCAGCTGGAACCCCTGATACCAGATTTGCCACCACCGCCGATCCTTCATGTGGGACAGATGACCACCAACAGTTTTGTGTACCAGCCATCGGTGGTACAATACCAACTGCCATGGCAGGTACAGGCCGCACAGTCCTCTGCTCGCGGAAGACCATTACCAGAGCCCTTACAGCCAGAGATTCTGTCACCTTGTATGCCGGCGGGAGAATCTGGCCCCTACAAGTTAATGGGCAATGGGCCCTTGCCAGTGTGACCGCCCGGTCACTGCCAAGACCATCCCTGAGAGGTCGGTGGGGGTCTGCTGCCGCAACCAGTGTCGCTTTCATGAGGCAGGAGCACCCTCTCATGTCATTTAGCTCCAGCAGCAGTTAAGTAAGGATCCTGCAGCTTTTATGGGAGCCACAACATGGACTTAACCTGAAGGGTGAGCACTAGTTGGCGTTTGTTTTTATTTTTGTTGCCCTGCGTTTGTCCTCACCCAGATGGACATGGATTGTCAGTACTCCCCCCATCAAACAAAAAAGTTTTAACCAAGTTGCGCATACGTGCGCCTCATCCCTTTTTCCCCCTTTTCAGGTTATTGGGGAGCCCCTTGAATGAGGGTTTTTTAAGGAACCTTTGCTGCTATTTTTTACCCATTTGGATTACAATTACCTATGTGGATTACAAATTGCAACTGCGTTTGGGACTCTGTTCCAGTTGTATGACATGCGTCAGAAGAAAAGAGACTTAAACGTGTCCGTGAGCATACTAGGTAGATGATATTTAAAATGTTTACATTATACCTATAATGTATTTGCACTATATTGTTTGCACTGGAATGTTTGCACTAATGTTTTTACCTTTCAGCAACGTTTTCAAGTATGTTGCCCATTGTGTGTATTTCTTTACAGGTACCGCAATGTGTCCTCATATTCACTTTATTGTATGGTGGATGGTTGTACTATGCACTTAGCTGGATAGACAGAACCTTACTTGTTCTACCTCAAATATACATACTGCCTCTGAGGGCGATTTCAGATCTGACCATTTATGCTGGATCTGGCCCGGGGTTCCGCAAGGTGTCGAAACGATGGCGCAAGCCTCGGATCACCTGCTGGATCACCTCCTTTTTATGCTGGTTCGGGTGGCGGTGTGTGCCATCGTAAATCGTAATCCTGCTGGTTCATTAGCCGGACTATGTATTTCAGCTGTGCAGTAGAGCTAAATGATGAGGAGCCTGGATGCCATTTTCTAAAATTCGCTCTGCCTCTGAGGAGTGCACGCCGCGGTCTCTCTTCGTACGTGCCTGCGTATTACGTATTCGTGTAGACAATAGTACGCTGAGGATTCGTAAGCTATTTGTACGCTCATGCGTACGTCTTCTAAGAAATTGAGTACATTTTTTAAAAGAGTGTTCGTTATTAGTGCGTGAATGTTCGCTAATAGCACATAACAACGTATATTTTGTACGTAAATTAAACGACTCTATTCATCGAATATACGAATCTTAGGAAAAGTTCGGCGAATGTTCGGCGAATAATTTTTTTAATGATTCGCTCATCTCTATTAATAACCACATCTCAGACTTAGGCTAGCTTTACACTAGCAGATTTTGCAGCCGACTATCAGGAAGAAGGCATTCCTTCCCAGCAATCGCCTGCTTATTAGTGGAAGAGACCACTGCTATTACATAGAGAGATCTCCTCTACAGTATGTGGAGGAGCGATTGCTATACTGACTAGTTATTTACCGGCAGGAGATGGTGATTAGACAGCACAATCTTCCACCAGCAAACGATTTTTAAGCATCTGCACGATTATCTGCTTGTGTAATACTAGTCTTAGTTCCTATCTGACCATGATGATAGCATTTACTGTCCCTACCATATACTGCTCACCTTTGAAGCTGCCATTTACTAGGAGCTCTTGGCCTGACTATAGATAAGGGAACAGCTCAGCTCAACAAATCCTTCATACCTCTGCAGGAGGAGGCAGGGCTAGCACTCCACTTTTTGATCCCTGTATAGCATCTCTAACAGCTAATGCTAGGGCTGGAACAATGATCCTTATAGGCTTACTGCACCACCTCCTGCTTCCAGGCAGTTGCACCCCCTCTACCCAGTGCTAGAAAGGGCCCTGTACTCTGCCCCTCTCTTTCTCAGCAGTAGCTCAGTGTGAGAGGCCCTTCCTTTTCTCATGCAATGTATACAGGCAGCCCGGCACTTGTCTGTAATGCAGATTGCATGTGGCCAGGCCTCATTGAGACTGTAGGCCCCATAGCAGTCGCTGTGGCTGCAACTATGGTAGTTATGCCATTGAGTAATACAAAAACTAGAACAGGCTTCAGTGTACACTACAGGCATGTCTAACCCCCAGACAATACTGTGGCTTTAGTGGCAGACACATTAGGATGGGTCTAACATGTAAAACATTACATTTACTGGGAAAACACCAGGCCTGGTTACACTTTCTGCCTTTGGACCTTGAATTCCTTTATTTAGACTGAGGAATAGCTGATGGAGGTTACTCTTTACAATTCCACTTTGATGTATATGCACGTTGTTGGTATGGTGTCTTTGAATGAAGCTATAACCTTTGTGTATGTTGAACCACTGCACATGCCCTGTAACCTTGATTTGTTGACACTGGGTTGCCCTTGGCTTGACAGCAGCTGCTCTCACAGGTTCAATTTGTGCAGTTTGTGTACCTGTTCCCACTGGTTTATGGCTAGTGGGAAATATCTCTGAGCTGTCTTGCAAAATAGATCCTAGATGTTTAATATGGCAACTCTGCCTGCTCACGATTCCACATCTGGAGTTACACAATGTTGGTCTATCAATATTGTTTGGTATATATACTCCTTCCTTCAGGTCAGCCAATTGATCCTTAAGATTGCCAAGAGAAGCCATTGATTCTTCAAGATAACTCCCCTAATAGTGTTGGAGCGCCTCTGTAGCTTCTCCTTCTCACTCACATTCAGTCTGAAAACACTCATTTTTTCTGTATTAAATTGTCTCTGTAAGTAACTTTGGAAAAATAAAACTGGGATGAGTTGTCACCCTTCCCCTCAAAAACTGTTTCAAGGGAACAAAATCTAGTCCTAAAATAAACTGACCACACAACAGTCTGTCAAAAGCCCCAATGTTAATGACATCCTTCCTCTGGAGTCTCTGCATTAACTCATGCAATGCCAGGTCAAATTGCTGCAGAGTTTCCTCTCCATGTTGACACCTGGAGAAGAATTCCCTCCATAGTGAAAGGACAGATGAGGTGCCTACATATAAACAGTCTAAATAATCAACATCATTCAGGCTTTTCTTGAGGAGCCAGCAGCACAATGCTCTGGAGCTCTCCTTCCAGAATCAATATGGCCCGATCCACTTCTTTAGCCTGGTGGACCCTATATAAGGGAGTTGCACATTTTAGTCTGCCTATTATGTTGATGACATGTTAGAGCCATTATTGGGAGAGATTTATCATGCCATGGGCAACGAAGTCAGTTTTCCTTCGCACCAGTTTTGATAAATCCCCTATTTAGATAAACTTCCTGTACTTGCCATCATAAGGAATACCATTGCAGGTATGTTTGGGTTTACCACAATATTTGCCTGTAATTATATTCTTTTTGTGACGCCAACATGTAAGGGTGGCGCAACCAATGTAGTATATAAACACGGGAACCAGACAAATGGCAGATTTTACACAATTTTACTTCAGCAATGAAATTAATAACTATGAGTAGAGATGAGCGAGCATACTCGTCCGAGCTTGGTGCTCGTTCGAGTATTAGGGTACTCGTAAGTGCTCGCTGTGCGGACGAGTATCTCGCCATGCTCGAGGAAATGGCAACTTCCGCATCGTGCTTTTTTGGCGCCTATAAACACAGCCAATCACAAGCCAGGAGACTCTACGGTACACCCAGCATCACGTGGGGCCCTTACATGTCGATAGCAGGGGTTGGCTGGCCTGATAAGGTGACCCTGGAATATACTAGTGACTGGCCGCGGTGCTCGGCTCAGATGCAGTCTGGATGTCGTTAGGGATAGAGCTGCTGCCTTTCAGGGAGATTGTTAGGGCCTGCATTTAGTTCTCTGTTAGGCAGGAATCACCCACAAAGAACCCAACAGCCCTTCTAAGGGCTAGAAGACATTTTTTTTTTGTCTCCTGGCTTGGCTGGCTGGCTGGCACTAGTAGTGCAGCTATCACCATATATAACCCCCTTTTTTTATGTTATATCTCAGTGATACAAATCCATTGCACACGGCAGTGTGGAACCATTCTGTGTGTCACAGTTCAGTACACTCACTATTTTCTGTCCAGGTGACACTTTCTGTACGTCACAGAATAGAACCAAGTCATTTGCTACCTGTCAAGTATACAGCTTGATCCTAAAAATCTCTGTGCGACATTTGTCTGGGTCGCAGTCTAAATAGCCACCGTCAGTAGGGTGTCAGTCAGCTCTACCATAGTTTCTGCACGTCACGTTCCAAAAAAAACAAAAATCCAAAACAAAATATACAAAAAAATTAGTTTTTTTGTTGTTTTAGCTCAGTGATACAAATCCATTTCACACAGCTGCGTGTAACCTTTCTGTGTGTGTCACAGTTAAGCACACTCACTCCAATCCGTATATTCTGTCCAAGTGACACTTTCTGTACGTCACTTAATTAAACCAGGCTGAACAAGTTTGTGGGTTTCAGTGCACCAGGCCCGTTTATTTTTTTTTATATATATCATACACTTATATACAGAAAATGTTGAACCCCAGGGCTAAGGGTTGAGGAAGAGGGCGTGGGCGTGGGCATTCAATTACTGCAGGGGGCAGCGGCTGTGGTCCTGGGCAGGGTGAGACAGTACCTGCTGATGAGGGAGCTGTGGAACGCCGCAGAGCTACACGCCCTAGCTTCATGTCTCAACTTACAGGGACACGTGTAGAGGACTGTTGAAACCACAACAGTGCGAACAGCTGATCTCGTGGATTGCGGACAATGCTTCAAGTAATTTGTCCACCAGTCAGTCTTCCACGCAGTCCTCCCACGTTACCCAAGGGAGCACTCCTCTGGCTCCTCCACCTCAACCTCCTATCCCCCAGTCTGCCCCCTCCCAGGAAAATTTGGAATGCGATCCGGCATACTCTCTGGAACTCTTTTCTGGACCCTTCCCAGAGTCACAAACCACTTCTCAGGTTGCTGCTGACCTCGTTCCCGATGTCCAAGTTTTCCAACTGTCGCAGTCTGTGGGTGATGATGATGATCATGATGACAATGTTGAGTTAGTGGAAGAAGTTTGTAAAGAGGTGTCGGACGATGAGGAGACACGGTTGTCAGACAGTGGTGAAGTTGTTGTAAGGGGAGGAATTCCGAGGGGGGAGCAGACTGAGGAATCGGAGGATGACGAGGTGACTGACCCAAGCTGGGTTGATATGCCGAGTGAAGACAGTGCTTCTGAGGCGAGTGCTGCACCAGAACAGGTTGTAAGAGGCAGTGGTGTGGCCAGAGGGAGAAGCAGGGCCAGAGCTGGTGCATCAGCAGCAACTGTTTCACGTAGTGAAGCTCCCGTGGCGAGGCCTAGATGTTCGCAAGTCTGGAGGTTCTTTAAAGAAAGTGAGGATGACCGACGGACTGTGGTGTGCAACCTGTGCCACACCAGGATCAGCAGGGGTGCCACCACTACTAGCCTAACCACCACCAGCATGCGCAGGCATATGAGTGCTAAACACCCCACTCAATGGAACCAAGGCCGTTCACCACCTCCTGCGGGTCACACCACTGCTCCTTCCCCTGTGTCACTCGCTGCCTCTGCTAGTCAACCCCCTGCGTCACTCGCTGCCTCTGCTAGTCAACCCCCTGCGTCACTCGCTGCCTCTGCTAGTCAACCCCCTGCCCAGGACCCCGGCACGAGCGCATCCCGCCGGAAAACCACACCTTCGCCTCCACGATCCTCCACAGTGTCCACCAACGTGTCCCAGTGCAGCGTTCAGCTGTCTTTACAGCAGACGCTGGAGCGCAAGAGGAAATACAGTTCCACCCACCCACGTGCCCAAGCCCTCAACGTTCACATCTCCAAATTGCTTAGCCTGGAGATGCTGCCCTATAGGCTGGTGGAGACCGAGGCCTTTCGAAATCTCATGGCGGTGGCTGCCCCTCGGTATTCCGTCCCAGCCGCCACTATTTTTCCCGATGTGCCGTCCCAGCCCTACACCAGCACGTGTCACAGAACATCATCCGTGCCCTGACCAACGCTGTTTCTGAGAAGGTCCACCTAACCACGGACACGTGGACAAGTGCTGCCGGGCAGGGACACTATATCTCACTGACGGCACATTGGGTTAACTTGGTGGAGGCTGGGACCGAGAATTACCCTGGGGCCGCTCATGTACTGCCCACACCGAGGATTGCGGGGCCTACCTCGGTCACGGTCTCTCAGACGTACTATGCCTCCTCCTCCGACCCCTCCTCCTCCTCCACCGAATTACCATCCGTGGGCACGGCGCCTTCAGTCTGTAGCTCTAGGCGCAGCAGCAGTGCCGTGGGTAAGCGCCAGCAGGCGGTGCTCAAACTGCTGAGCTTAGGTGACAAAAGGCACACCGCCCAAGAGCTTTTACAGGGCATCACGGCGCAGACCGATGTGTGGCTGGCACTGCTGAACCTCAAGCCAGGCATGGTTGTGTGTGACAACAGGAGTAACCTGGTGGCGGCTCTGCAACTCGGCAGACTGACACATGTGCCATGCCTGGCCCACGTGTTCAATCTCATAGTTCAGCGGTTCCTCAAGACATACCCCAATCTGTCTGATTTGCTCACCAAGGTGCGCCGCATCTGTGTGCATTTCCGCAAGTCGACCACAGATGCTGCCACTCTCAGGGCAGCGCAGCACTGCCTACAACTGTCCGCTCACCGACTGTTGTGCAACGTGCCCACGAGATGGAATTCGACATTAAACATGTTATCCAGAGTTTACCAGCAGCGCAGAGCGATTGTAGACTGCCAGATGTCAACTTCCACCAGAACTGGTAGTCAGGTCAGTCAGATTCCTCAAGTCTACAATGAGGAGTGGACGTGGATGTCTGATATCTGCCAGGTGTTGAGCAACTTTGAGGAGTCAACACAGATGGTCAGCGGCGATGCCGCCATTATCAGCCTCACCATCCCGCTGCTTTGCCTGTTGAAAAACTCACTGCTCAGCATCAAGTCGGATGCTTTGCGCTTGTCACAAGAGACGGTGGAGGAAGATACGTCGCTTGATAGCCAGAGCACCCTCCGGTCTGTTTCTCAGCGCGTATCGGAGGAGGGGGATGAGGATGAGGAGGAAGAGGAGGAGAATGTCGGCGAGACAGTAGAGGGTACCAGTGCTCAGTCCTTAACTCTTGAGCGTTTATGGGCTGAAGAGGCGGACTTGGAGGAGGAGGAGGAGGAAATGGAGAGTCAGGCCAGTGAGGAGAGGGAATTCTTGCGTGTTGGGACTCTGGCGCACATGGCAGACTTCATGTTAGGCTGCCTATCCTGTGACCCTCGTGTTAGAAGCATTTTTTCAGACACCGATTACTGGGTGTTCACTCTCCTGGACCCACGGTACAAGCAGAACCTTTCCACTCTCATCCCTGCAGAGGAAAGGAGTATGAGAGTGAATAGATATCAACAGGCCCTGGTGCACAAGCTGAAACAATTCTTCCCATCTGACGCCGCTAGCGGCAGAGGGCATGGTTCTGTGGGCCAAGTAGCGGGGGAGAGGAGGCGAGCAGGCAGCTTGTCCAGCACTGGCAGGGGAACGCTCTCCAAGGCCTTTGCCAGTTTTATGTCACCCCAGCAAGACACTGTCACCTGTCCCCAGTCTAGGCAGAGTAGGGGAGAGCTGTACAGAAAGATGGTGAGGGAGTACCTAGCTGACCATACCAACGTCCGTAGCGATCACTCTGCTCCATACAACTACTGGGTTTCAAAGCTGGACACGTGGCCTGAACTGGCGCTGTATGCCTTGGAGGTGCTGGCCTGCCCTGCCGCTAGCGTGCTGTCAGAGCGGGTATAGTAGTAGTATAGTAGTAGTATACATACCACACTTGATCAATCTCATAATTTACTACTGTACCGGTTGATGCTAAATTTTTAAGTTGGGGTCCTGCGTCGTCATTCTAAATACATCCGGCTGTTATCAACACCACACACACTAGCCCAGGGGGCACTCCTCTGGCTCTTCCAGCGAAACCTCCTTCCCCCCACCTACAGGCTCTCTCTCCAAACAATTTACCCGGATAGGGGACGTATTAGATATTGTACTGATGTTTTTTGTGTTTCTTCTTTTAATTGCCTCCTGACCTGTGATAGGCAGAGCATGGACACGTCCCCTTAGCTGCAGTGGGAAAGACACTCCCCTGGCCAGAGCAAGCTCTTTTTCTGTTTTCCGTGGTCGAAAAATCCATGAAATATAAGGTCCCAAGATAGGGGACGTATACGGTATTAAACTGAGAAGAATCGATGCCATACCGGTTGAAGCAACAGTTTTTCCAAATCCATTGTCACCACCACACACGCTAGCCCAGGGGGCACTCTTCTGGCTCTTCCAGCAAAACCTCCTTCCCTCCAGCCTGCCCTCCCCCCCCCAGGCCCTTTCTCCAAACAATTTACCCGGATAGGGGACGTATTAGATATTTTACTGATTTTTTTTTTAGATCTTCTTTTAATTGCCTCCTGCAATAGACAGGAATCGAACCCAGGTTAACTGTTTGGGAAGCAGCTATGCTCACCACTTTACCACCAACAGCCACAGCAACTTATAAGAACAGATACTAAACTTGATGTCAACTGCAGTGCCAGCATGAGCAGTGGTGTCACCTGCAGGCAGTGATGGACCTTCGTTGCACCTAGTTGGGTGCTTCCTTAACATGTGATGGGCACGTGCCTCGCCTTTCTTTGTCTGGGTGAGCACAATTGCCATGAGGGTAACCACCAGGCTGTTGCCTGAGAATTTGGGGTAATGGTGGGATTAGGCAGCCTCAGAGGCATCCATGCATGCTGCCCCTGCTGTTTCCTGTCCATTTCCGTGGTGTTTCCATCATTTTCTGAGGTTTCCAGGTTTTCACCCAGCCTTCCCTAGGCAGAGCCTTGGTCCCCTGCAAAAATGCTCGAGTCTCCCATTGACTTCAATGGGGTTCGTTATTCGAAACGAGCACCCGAGCATCGGGAAAAGTTCGAGCACCCGAGCATTTTAGTGCTCGCTCATCTTTAACTATGAGTTGTACAGAGATGCAACAGTCTATGTACAGAACTCAGTCTCAGTCTCAATCTCAGTCTCAGCAGAAGTCCACAAACCACTGACACAAGTCTCCACTCAGCTCCCCCACCACCATATCTCAGTGCTAACAATTAAAGCGTCTCTTAGCTGTTCTCATGTAGTTGTCTAAGGCTACTTTCACACTAGCGTTTTTGCTGGATCTGGCAGGGTTCAGCAAAAACATTTCCGTTGCTGGTAATACAACCATCTGCATCCATAATGAACGGATCTGGTTGTATTATCTTTAACATAGCCAAGACGGATCCGTCATGAACTCCATTTTAAGTCAATGGGGGACGGATCTGTTTTCTATTGTGCCAGAGAAATCTTGCTCCGCGTCCCAGGATAGAAAGCAAACTACAGCATGCTGTGGTTTGCTCTCCAGGAAGGGGAATGGAATAGAACGCATTTTGGAGCAATCTCTTCTGTTCAGTTACGTTTTGTCCCCATTGACAATGTGAAAGTAGCCTTATCCAATGCTTCTCAGTTCTCTCTAGGTGTTGTGTCTTGACAACTGTCCTCTCAGGGGTCTATCAGCAGTTTCTCCAGACTTTCCGCTCATAACCACTCCAGAACAAGTCCTCACAGCTCTCCTCTCTATCAGCACAGAGCTTCTTTCTACCACTTTCTACAGTGTTTGATACTGGGCTGCCCACTACAATCTGCCACACAAAGTAATATATTCATTCTACATATATAAGCAGACAGATAGCAGTGAAAGATAACCTAAATTGCATCTTAAACACAGCACAGAGGAATACAGGTTATATGAATACTACAATAGTCTTCATATACTACAGGCATGTTTACCCCACGGATAAACTAATGGAACCTTTGTAATACATATGGTTAGAATTTAGAGTTAAAAATCCTTATGTATTTTGTGTGACAAATTTAATAATTGGTGTGCAACATTTTGTAAATTTGTCAGAAAAAATACGAGTGACACCCATGACAAACACTCTAAAAAACTGACTGTAAACAGTTAGATGTTGACACATTGTCCCCTAAGCTTACCCTGTCTAAAGGATTGGTAATTCTGTAATCCTTTATCTTCCATGAACCATTTTATTTCAATGTATAACATGATCTTTTAAGGCATGCCTAATTTACTGTCTGATCCACATATCTGCCTGAAGGTAATTTATGATAGGCCAGTCCTAAAATCAACATATTACTGTGCTGTAAAGTTGCCGTACTTTAAAGTAAATTGACTATTGATCCATTTGTAATGGGTTTCAAAGTTGATACTTTCCATCTTTGTAAGTAAAAAAAAAAAAGTCAGGTCTATAGATACATACTGCGAGCAATTGCAAAACCAAATTACCTAGTAAATCACTTTATGCTTGAAAAGGCATTTTTCTTTTACCTCTTTTAAATATGTGAATGACCATTAATAAACATGACATATAACAAAGGCAAGATGAAGGGAACCACAAATACTGGAAATGGAGGAACAGGTTTGCTCTAAGCATTTCTGATGTAGCATTATTGTAATTGAACATTTCTCAGTAGCTGCACTAAATGTACCATATATTCTCATAAACAGCATATGATATAACAAATGTCAAGAAGAATGGAGGCTGAGAGGCATAATAGGGAAAAAGGTAAACAGTCCTCTCTTCACTTCTTCTCCTCTTCATCTGCTTGGATTTTAGTAGGGCGGACTGGGAACTTATGGTAGCCCTGGGAAAAAAACTAAAAGTGGCCCCATGGTGCAGGCAGGTCCAAAGTGACAGAGGGCCACAGTGCAGCACAAAATACTGCAGCTTTTGACATGGTATGGAACTGTATCGTCATCCTGAGGATGACAATACAGTTGAATTCAGGAAGGCATCTGTAGCCGCTGGCCAAGTGCATAAGTGCCTGATGCTCCTAAATTAGTTAAAGCTCAGAGCATCCTTTGTACCTTAATGGAGGCCATCTGGGCATCAGTCCACTGGGAAAATTCCCTGTAAGGTTTATGGCCAGTCCACCCATGGATTTTAGATACTCCAGTGTGAGGGATCATCCATCACCATCACTGATGTACAGTAACAGGAGGGCTCTTCTTTAAGTCATGCTGAGTGTTTTTGATCACCCAAAGTGCTCATAAAAAATTGTAGTTCACACAACTTAAAAAAGTGCACATACATGTGTGTAGTGTCCTGGAGCAAGGGTGGGTATGCTATACAGAGGCATCAACTCACTACTGTAGTGCACTTTGAAGGGTTAACTTGTACTGTGATTTATGTTGTTTGTACTTATACTGTTTTTTACTCTTGATTAGCATTTTCTATACTATATCCTCTTCATTTGCACTGTTATTGTAAATTTAAAACAAAATGGAGGTGAAATTTCAAAATATTTTTTTTTTTTGCAGATTTTCCATTTTAATCCATTTTCCTCAACACCCCAAGGGCTAACAGAAAAGAAAAACCTTAATGTTTATGACAGTGATTGTGCAGTTTACAGAAATGCCCAATATGTGGTTTGGGCTCAGAAAGGAAAGGAGCACCATATAGCTTTTAGAGATTTTGCTGGAATGGTTTTTGGGGGCCTTGTTGTATGTGAATAGACACTGAGGTACCCCTACATTGGAAATCTTCAAGAAGTAACCCCATTTTGGAAACTGCATTCCTCAGGGAATTTTTCAAGTGTAGTGAGCACTTTAGCCCCAATTTTTTAATTGACACAAGGGGTAACATGAGAAAAACAGGAGAAAAAGCACCCTAAAATGTGTTAACAATTTTTCCCTGAATATGGCAACACCCCATATTTGTTCATAAACTGCTGTATAGGCACACCACAGGGCTCAGAATAGAAGATGCACCATTAGGCTATTAGAGGGAAGATTTTGCTGGAATGGTTTTTGGGCGCCATGTTGGATTTGAAGAGACCCTGAGTCTTAATAAATTTGTCACAAATCACATTATCAGGTATACCTATGGCACACTGCCTAATCAAATTCATCCCACTAGGTGGCTCAATCTCAGTTTGAAGGCTTGGAATTTACAGGAGAGTGTAATTTTTTTGGTCAGTACTGTGCTATCAGTATTACAGGCAGGTCTAATTTATCACCGTCAATATCACTGTGCAGTGCACCAAGATTCATAGCAAATCCATTCTGCTAAACAAAAAGAAAAGCATACAGCAGCCTTCAGTAAAGCAAACAAACCTGTGCGTGTCCCTACATAAACTGTGTCCAAATGACTGCTTAGTAAAACAAAATAAAGAAATGAAGGAAGCGCCAATAAAGTAGTGGAGAAAAAAAAGAAAAAAAATGTTCTTTTAATGCATGTTATAGCAGTCTGAACACATACTTTTTAATCCATTCTGTTACTTTATTGTCGTGGACTTAACTGTGCAGTGCGCCAATATTCAAGTACCGGCCCCATAACATAGTGGGGAGGGTGGCAGCAGTAGCCGCGGTGGTAGTAACATATGGATACGTTAATGAAAAAAATAAAAAAGTTATAGCTCCAGAAAGACAGGGAAGAAAAATGCAAAAACGAAAAAACCTCCAGTACCCTAAGATTCCAATGCCATTTATCAAGCTAATGGTGCATACTAAAAAGTTGGTAGGACTGGATCAATTTTTGTTCCATCAGCCCTCATATGGGTCAATTTCTTTCCATCAGCCCCATATATCTAGATATATGGGGACTGATGGAATAAAATTGACTCAGTCCCATCAGGCTTTCCAGCATGCATCATTAGCTTGTTAAAGGGCACTTAGAATAGGCCTGAAACATTGCTACACATATATAACTAATGCACAGTGGTGGCAGATGGAAAATTAAGAATAAAACTAGTTCCTAATTGCATCAGAATTGATACCAGGGCCCGGTTTTAAGTGGGGCCTCTACACACCCTATAGATATGCACCTGTAGCTCTTATTAACTCTTTCACTGCCAAGGAAGTATTTCCCGGACTATAAGACGCATTGTTAGCAAGAAAAAAATCTTATGGTCCACTATGAGGGTGGTTCAGCAGTGCCCGACCTCCCTGACTGCTAGATTTCCTGCTGTTTCCCTGGTTTTCCCTGGAGCTCTTACATTCCCTCACTGTATGAGCTCCCACCTTTAAATTTCTTTGAACCAGTTCCAGCTACACAGCTTCGGTGTCCTGGAGTGAAGCGCCTGGTATCACTGACTTAATAAGCGATCCCACAGCTCCCACCTTCCTACTCCATGTGCAGCACAGTAGCTCCCAGCCAGGTCTGGCCAGGAAAGATGCTGGCCATGGCAAAAGGGGATGGCATACAGGGACTGGCTGTGTTCATCTCTGACATTAGGATCTCTAAATTGGGCTCAGTTTGGACAGGTTGCAGTCACTGGAGGGGAAGTTTGAATGGGATGTGGGAGATCCTGTCACTAACAACCCTGTCCCACTATTGGCTGCTGTATAGATTTATCTGCTAGGCCTGTCACTATGCAAGAAATACATGAGATGTATTGGGCAGGTTGAAGAACACTAGCCTGGCATACAAGGACTGGTTAACTGTGGAAGGCAAGCAATGGATGAATGATTGGCAGGTGTAAATAAAACAGGAGCTTCAGGATAAACTGACTCTGGGCATGCTGTGGGCACCATGATAGGTAAGCTGGCACTCACTGAGCAACAGAAACATTGTGCTGGCACTAGTCAAACATTGGCAAAAATGATAGGGACCTGGTGCTTAGTATGCAAAGAAAATGCTCCAGTGCAGTGCCTCAGGGCTGAATGATCTTGACCCCTCCAGTATCTGATTGGTGGAGGTCTGATACCTGGGACTCTCATCGATTAGCGGTATTAGAAGGCACCGGTGCTTGCACTAATGCCACGGCCTTCTCCCATCTTTGCTTATGCCATGTGATGTCTTGTTTATTAGTCACATCCCCTGGGCGGAGCTGCAATATCAAACAGAGCTGCTATACAATGTACGGCAATGTGCTTGGTCAGCTGAGAGAAGACCACTGTGCTACTGCGAGTGCTGGTGCCTTCACAAACAGCTGAATGGCGGGGTCCCAGGTGTCAGAGCCCCACCAATCGGATACTGATGACCTGATAGGTCATCAGTAAAAAAAAACTCTTGAAAAACCCCTTTAAACCACCAAGGAAGGTTTAATGAGTAGAAAATGTTCTAATTTTCTGTTGTCCAAACCTGGGATGCGTCTTTTAACACAGAAATGACGGTATGTAATACATTTAAGGGAAACAAGAACCTTTGCATAATCAATCACTCCCTGTGCCTAATCAGGCTATTTGACGACATTGTTAATAAATGTTTAACATCACCTGTTCTTATTGATTTGTGAATATAAGTGCACGTAGACAGAGGAATAAGTGTCTTTTACATGAAGTCTATGCATATTAAACTTTTATTTTTATGAGAGGTTGTATATTTTAGGATCTGCATAGATCAGATGTTTTCTGCATTTTTTGTCATGCTTCGATTAAACATGAGTGAAGTTTTGAAAAATTCGATTCGGACAAATTCACCAAGAAATTTTTTTTTGTTCCGAACTAATTTGTAACGAATATTGTAACAACGAATCAGGTATTCCCAGGCTACTCTGTGTAATCATATTCCTACTAAAGGGCACAATCTGAGTGTGAAGGCTTGAATTTATGTCGGCGGCCGGGCATTTATAAGTGGCACCTGCTGCACCGCTGGGTGTCTGCTGCTTTGGCGCAGACACCAGGCACTAATGTAACTTTTAACCCTTGAGATGCTCTGGCTTCCCCTAGTGGGGATCGGAGGGGCCAGAGCATGTATGCTGCAGCCCCTGTCCTCCTGTATGATTGTACCAGAGATGGTACACAGTAAACCTTCCTCAAAGCAATAAAATTGATGGATTCACAACTGGGATTGACCATAATCCGATGAGGATCCCTCCATAAGGTCCAGGATCCCTCCCTACTATGAACTGAGCTCTTGCCACATTTCTCCCCATTCTCAGCTCACAGGACAATGATGGAGACCATGCAGGATGAGGGTTTTATAGGCCTGTGACATCACGGGGGATGGCTACCGGTGGATTGGCTGGCTGCAAGTCATTATGAATAATCTTGCGTTCCTGGGCTTCTTACTTTCACTTTGTAACACGTGCAGCCGCCATTTTAGGAAAAACTGATTAATTGCCTTGAAGGCCAAGGAAATTAGGATTCATCTCGAATCAAATTTTTCCTAAACTTTGGACCAAATTCAGCTTCACTTCGCTCAACACTAACTGTGATGCAAATTAACGCATAATGTGAGTGTAAAGGTGCTAGGTGACATTTTGTTTACAGGGTGCCTATTTTCAGAAAGTATATGGGCATGGGGGCATAGTGTGATTCTTTTCTATATTATGATTCATGATTATAATCCACAATTACTAATATAAAGCTTTCTTAGCACGCTGGGACTGGCGGTTTTACAAAACTAGAGTGAAGCAGGCTGCAGAACCCTGCCATAGACATGTACTGTAAGTAATATCTATTCTCCGTCAGAATCGTCCACATATCTAGCTTGAGAAATACTGCACTGTGTGAAAGGGTAAAGCTTGAAATGGCAAATAAATGTCACTCTTGTCACCATTATTCTTAGTTTGCTGTCCTCATAGGCAGCACATTGCGAAAAAATATTATGATAGTTCCCTTTTGTAAGCTAACTCACCCTTTACTTATCTTTCAGATACCTGTCACCACATATAACGTACACTAAATTATGGAACTACGTAAACGGTTATATATTTTTTTTCATGTACTATACCTTGTAATGGTGCAATACACACCTAGGTAAATGCGCTCGAAGAGGGACCAACTCCTTGGTAACAACCAAAAGAAGTATATGGGCAAGCAAAGAGATCAAAAGGTAAGGTTTATTTCAACCTATAATCCACAGTGGCAACAGATGAGAGGAATTCTTACGAGACATTGGGGTGTCCTGAAATTGGACCCGATCCTGAAAAAAGTTCTTCCTGATATACCTTCAATGACATACAGAAGGTCAAAAAACTTAAGGGATACACTTGTGAGAAGTCACTACATCAAGGACAATCAATCTGGGACTCATGGCGAGCGGCGCCCAAGATGGGGATCATCTCCCTGTGGTAAATGTGTTGCAAGTCCTAATATGGACAGTGCAACACATTTCTTTAATCCAGCTAATCCTGATGGCCAATATAAAATTACATATAACATAAATTGCTGTACGTCGCTTCTCGGCCTTTTGGCTAAGATCAAGTGTAGTATCTGTTCTTATCAGTTCTGGCAGTCTGGTCCTTGCTGTCAGACTGTAGGATGGAGAGGCACGTGGAACCTCCTTGGTGGACGGCCGGAGCCTGTGAACGCCGGGCCCCGGGCTATGCGACCAGGAGGTATACGGATCTTATGCCGGAGGGCCGGGTAGATTGAAAGCCCGAGGTGCAGAAGTGCCCCAGGAGTGGTGACCCTGGGGTGCCTGAACTCACTGGGGGTGGGATCCCACTGAGATTCAAGCACATTTGCACAGCACTTCACTTCATTCTTTTGAGCACACACCTCTCTTTGCCTGGTTCGGCTTGCTGGACCATACAAAAGAGGAATTTTTATAATTCCGGCCGAATGACCGGGCCTTAGGGCACTCATTCACTTTATTTATTTATTTTTATGTCACTGTGTGTCACTTTCCACGTTGTGTGTCACAAGGATTTTGAGGGTTACGGCGCCCTAACGGGTACCCCCCTTGAGGTCTAGGGGGAGTGTGTGTGGCCATTTTGGTTCCGCACTCCCCTGCAAACCCCACGGTCTCCCCTTCCGGGGGGGGACCAACCGATTGTTGAGCTCCGTGCCGACTCACCCGGGGTGGCGCCTGGGTGAGGAAGCTGGAGCACAGACGGGGCGTACCCTTGGCTTCGGCTGAGGGTTGCCCATTTGGGTGTACACCCGGCTTCGGCTGGGGGTCACCATTTTGTCCGAGTCCCTTGCAGGTGCCTTCTGGCCCGGAGGGATGAGGAAGGTTCTGGGGGGCCCCTTCTTCTTAGGAAGAGGGCCTGCGATGGACCGTAACCTTGGGCACGTTTTTGTGTGGTCACGCTGCACGATTTTGTTGCACTTGGTTTAAGTAAAGCACGCTCCTCGGGCTTAAAAAAAAAATAAATAAATAAATAAATAAATAAATTGCTGTACGTCTGGTGTTATATACCTTGCAATTTGCCCTTGTAATCTCGCCTATATAGGCATGACTTCCAAAGAGTTGAGGAGACGTGTTAGAGAACATGTGTTGGGCATAGAGAACGCTAGGGATGAGAAGGACTTAACTAAACTGAAAAGCATCCCTAGGCACTTTAGGGACTTTCATGATTGTAATGGTCTCCTGCTTCGATTCATTGGGATTGACCGTGTTTTTATTTCATCAAGAGGGGGCAATTGGAAAAAATTATTGGCTCAGAAAGAAGTTAAATGGATTTATGAACTTAACTGTGTTACCCCTAATGGTTTAAATGAGGAGATTTCATTTGCACCATTCTTATAAGTTTGTCTGATATTTTGTTTCTTATTCTATTGTTGCATCCGATGGTCCATGTATGTTCGTTTGTTTTTATAGGTACGTTTGTCTTTCCCTTTATTTGGTTTATGTACTGATTTTATTTCAATTATTATTTTTTTTATTACATTTCTTTCAGGTTATGATATCTTCTGGCAGCTTGAAGTCATGGTTCATCCCGAGTGTCTTGGACTAGATAACATTCATTTATATGCACTTCACTGTTTTATCTTATGTATTATATGTGTATTAACTATAGAGATTAGATGAATTATTTTTTATTATTTTGTCCATATTTTTATATATATATATATATATATATATATAATAACAAAAAATGGACAGCACCTCCTACAGGTGAGAGTCAGGTGCAAGCTACCTGCTGGCTAATTAAATACTAAACAGAAAATGGCAGCAGCACTAGATGAGCCATGAGACATAAAATGAACATGAAATGAACATATGAAGAGGTAAAAAAGCATAACTGCTATGTAGATAAAGTGGAAGCTCTTAGCGCATATAAATGATCATAAATATGTCGGGCTCATCCACCAACGATCAAGGTGGCTTCCAATCGGATGAGTCCTACACTAACACTGACCTGCATCCTACAAAAACCGGCAGGCCCATATCAGGAGAACACCATACCTGGTCAGAAGCTGCACCAGTGTGAACAGGAGTGCTAAATTCCCAGAGGAGGCCAGTCCTCCTCTATATATACACATAAAATAACAAAAAATGGACAGCACCTCCTACAGGTGAGAGTCAGGTGCAAGCTACCTGCTGGCTAATTAAATACTAAACAGAAAATGGCAGCAGCACTAGATGAGCCATGAGACATAAAATGAACATGAAATGAACATATGAAGAGGTAAAAAAGCATAACTGCTATGTAGATAAAGTGGAAGCTCTTAGCGCATATAAATGATCATAAATATGTCGGGCTCATCCACCAACGATCAAGGTGGCTTCCAATCGGATGAGTCCTACACTAACACTGACCTGCATCCTACAAAAACCGGCAGGCCCATATCAGGAGAACACCATACCTGGTCAGAAGCTGCACCAGTGTGAACAGGAGTGCTAAATTCCCAGAGGAGGCCAGTCCTCCTCTATATATACACATAAAATAACAAAAAATGGACAGCACCTCCTACAGGTGAGAGTCAGGTGCAAGCTACCTGCTGGCTAATTAAATACTAAACAGAAAATGGCAGCAGCACTAGATGAGCCATGAGACATAAAATGAACATGAAATGAACATATGAAGAGGTAAAAAAGCATAACTGCTATGTAGATAAAGTGGAAGCTCTTAGCGCATATAAATGATCATAAATATGTCGGGCTCATCCACCAACGATCAAGGTGGCTTCCAATCGGATGAGTCCTACACTAACACTGACCTGCATCCTACAAAAACCGGCAGGCCCATATCAGGAGAACACCATACCTGGTCAGAAGCTGCACCAGTGTGAACAGGAGTGCTAAATTCCCAGAGGAGGCCAGTCCTCCTCTATATATACACATAAAATAACAAAAAATGGACAGCACCTCCTACAGGTGAGAGTCAGGTGCAAGCTACCTGCTGGCTAATTAAATACTAAACAGAAAATGGCAGCAGCACTAGATGAGCCATGAGACATAAAATGAACATGAAATGAACATATGAAGAGGTAAAAAAGCATAACTGCTATGTAGATAAAGTGGAAGCTCTTAGCGCATATAAATGATCATAAATATGTCGGGCTCATCCACCAACGATCAAGGTGGCTTCCAATCGGATGAGTCCTACACTAACACTGACCTGCATCCTACAAAAACCGGCAGGCCCATATCAGGAGAACACCATACCTGGTCAGAAGCTGCACCAGTGTGTGTAGGACTCATCCGATTGGAAGCCACCTTGATCGTTGGTGGATGAGCCCGACATATTTATGATCATTTATATGCGCTAAGAGCTTCCACTTTATCTACATAGCAGTTATGCTTTTTTACCTCTTCATATGTTCATTTCATGTTCATTTTATGTCTCATGGCTCATCTAGTGCTGCTGCCTTTTTCTGTTTAGTATTTAATTAGCCAGCAGGTAGCTTGCACCTGACTCTCACCTGTAGGAGGTGCTGTCCATTTTTTGTTATTTTATGTGTATATATAGAGGAGGACTGGCCTCCTCTGGGAATTTAGCACTCCTGTTCACACTGGTGCAGCTTCTGACCAGGTATGGTGTTCTCCTGATATGGGCCTGCCGGTTTTTGTAGGATGCAGGTCAGTGTTAGTGTAGGACTCATCCGATTGGAAGCCACCTTGATCGTTGGTGGATGAGCCCGACATATTTATGATCATTTATATGCGCTAAGAGCTTCCACTTTATCTACATAGCAGTTATGCTTTTTTACCTCTTCATATGTTCATTTCATGTTCATTTTATGTCTCATGGCTCATCTAGTGCTGCTGCCTTTTTCTGTTTAGTATTTAATTAGCCAGCAGGTAGCTTGCACCTGACTCTCACCTGTAGGAGGTGCTGTCCATTTTTTGTTATTTTATGTGTATATATAGAGGAGGACTGGCCTCCTCTGGGAATTTAGCACTCCTGTTCACACTGGTGCAGCTTCTGACCAGGTATGGTGTTCTCCTGATATGGGCCTGCCGGTTTTTGTAGGATGCAGGTCAGTGTTAGTGTAGGACTCATCCGATTGGAAGCCACCTTGATCGTTGGTGGATGAGCCCGACATATTTATGATCATTTATATGCGCTAAGAGCTTCCACTTTATCTACATAGCAGTTATGCTTTTTTACCTCTTCATATGTTCATTTCATGTTCATTTTATGTCTCATGGCTCATCTAGTGCTGCTGCCATTTTCTGTTTAGTATATATATATATATATATATATATATTATCTAATTATGCCCACTGCATGTATCACTCTCACAATTATCGCACCGGTTTTCACGTCACTAGTGTTTTTTCACCCTTTTTTTCATTTTAGGTATATATTTATGAATTTTTCATATTGATATATTTATGGTATTTATATTGTATGGCGTTACACTTTATCATGCATAGTTTGGGTTTATTATTATGTATTTCTTTATTATTTTTCACTTATGGTTATATGTGTTTATTGATATTTATGTATTCACGCATATTTTCTCACATAATCTTGGTCATAGCTAAGTTTTGGTACCTAGTCGGGATTTGTTTCCCCTTTTTTTCTGTTTAAACATAGTAAATATATTGGTTGTATCGATATTAAACATCAGTCTGGCCTGATTCGATGTACACCGGCTTACCACTGCTTGTGGTGGCGAGGAGGCGGTGCGTTCCAGTCTGGAGCGCATCGCTCCTTGCTATCGTGCTCAGTGCGGCGGGACTGGCGATGCGTTCCACTCTGGAACACACCGCCTCTGTTTTGAATCGGGCCGCCTGCTGATGACATACTTCCGGTATAACATTACTTGGTGCTGAGAGCGGCGTCTCACGTGCATCTTTCGCTGCCATTAGGTAATTACCCTGGGTGATAACTTTTATCAGCACAAATTTTTAACAGCCGCGTGTGTTATATAAAGGGTGGTTGTGCCTCCATAATGTCTTATTCCCCAGAAGAAGCCTTAGGGCGAAATGGCATTGGGACCGGACGCCGTCCTGCGGGTTCACGTCTCCTGCTACTGCCACTTCCACATTGGTATTGATATATCTATTTTTTATTTGTGTCTTTTCTGATTCTCATGCTTATTGCATTTATATTTGCTATGATGACACTTTCACATTAGCTTGATTCCTTTGCACATATGTGAGTCTCAGGATTCAAATATTTATCAGATTTTTTTTCTCTTTTTCTTTTTTGTGGTGTTAGCTCAGTGGCAGGATTGGTCCCCGCAGGACGGTGCCCTGCTTTTCTCTGTATATTTCCTCTCCCACACTTTTCCACTGTCTGTTATTTTGTTTCCTATATTTGTTTGGTTTTTAATCAATAAAGATTTGTTGCATATATTACTGTGTGGATATTGCTGTTTGTAGTTGTCCTTGTAATGGTGCAGTTAAATATTCAGATTTCCTTTTTTCCCCTTACTGTTTCTACAGTGCTTGACTCTGCAAGTTTTGCAATCAACACATTAGCGAGATACAAAGCAAAGCATAAAAACCATATTTTTCTCCTTATTGTGTAGACCACTATGTTTTATCCTTTCTATGGCCCATTTATGAAACAAATGCATTTTATGGTAGTATTTTGTCAGCAATACCAAATAATGTAAGCAAACAACAGATTGCCAGCGCTTTTATGCATGGCAAGTAAATCATAAAAATGAAAATTAGCAATTGTACTAAATTGATGTATGTTCTGTACTCTAATAGCAAAATATCCCACAAGAGGAGTTATTCTAACAACAGCGTAAAATCAGGTGTCATGAAAAAACAGGAACATCTATATTCTAAATGGCAATACAGAATACTTGAATGCCAGGAACATGACAAAAGTGCTGGGAGATAGGAAGATACTCCACATCTGCACTTTTCATCTGATTTATACTCAAATAAACTAATAAAAAAAAATTCTGAAGAGCAAATTGAAAACATTCTGCAGTCTGGGCTATTTCTCTAACAACTATAATTATCTCCTCTATCCAATTACATCATTATACAATATATCATAGCCCCATTTCATAGCGCTATTAAAATGATGATACACTCAAGAGTAACATTACGGCACTGTAAAATTAGATGGTAGGGATATTAGGCAGATTTTACATGGAATGCATGTGCAGTTCACTGCAATACCATTTATGCTACAGTCAGGGAGAAGAATTCAATTTTGTGCTTGTTGTTGTGGAAGAAATTAAAATTGAATGTCCCCAGTGAGTTGAGGCAGCTATATCGCCGATTCGCCGTATATTTGTAGTTCTTGTCAAATTGTTCAAAAAGTTTCGTTTTTGAGTGTATTAAGTTGGATTTAATAAAGATTTTGGCACAGATTCTGCAGATAAATCCATGCAAAACTGTCATCCCATGCATGTGAATAGAGTTTCTACAACCCTGTTTGCATACATTGAAAACTTTCTAAGCAGATTTCCTGCTGTGTGATGGAAAAAAAAAACATCTGCACAGAAATGAACGCCATTTTCACTGGAAACATCGAGAATTATCCCCATTGACTGAAAATGGGGTTAATGTTAAAGCAAATCTACTGTGAATCTGCAGTACACACAAAGCAAATTCAGAAAAAAAGGTGCAAGCTCAGATTTGTTGCAGAAATAAATTATGGATTAAAAACCAAACATATCATAATTGTTGTTCTGGAAGATGGTGTGGAACCACTGGGTAAACCAACAGATTTGACTTTGGATTAAACATAAGGGCTTTATCCTGTCAGCCCTCTGGTATTCCTCCTTTAACACCTATATAGGGATTTGGACTTAGCTGCAGGAAAACCACCTGGCAGCTACCTTCTGGAGTAATCTCTGTGTGATTGACAGCTGATCCATGGGTTCTGAGACACTAATGCAGAGCAAAAAGGATCAGGCAAAATCATGGTCAGGAACAGGCTGAGGTCAGGGCAGGCAGTCTATGTACTATACGATAAAAAGACAGTAAATGGGCAGAAAGTAGGTACAAGGGCAGACAACAGAATAGAGCACACTTTTGCAAGGAACTAGCAAGCCAGACAACCTATTGCTCAGGCACCTGAGGGGAAGGTACCTTAGGTAACCCAGGATTGCTAGTCAATGGCAGAGAGGAGAGGTCCTACAACAGGGAAAACAGACTGCAGCTTGCATGGAGAGACAGAACAGACCCAGGATATATAGGTTACAGAGCTATATGTTACAGAGCCCTTAGACCTAAAAATCCTGCTGTTTTTTTTTGTTTGTTTTTTTATTTTGTTTCCCCAATACTTCTACTTTCTAAGAAATGTTCTTATTCAAATTCAAAATTTTGGCTCAGTATGGTTTCAATACAGCAAACAGCATTGGGCACATAATTCACATTCAACATCTCCAAACCCCCAGGTTCTGCTGCATTCAGTGAATAGCAAGGGTTTGAAGAGCGAATGTACGGATGAGTTTTTTTATTTTCATTTTAAATCCTGAAAGACCCTTGTACCCATGTTAACGCCTGTTAGATGGGTGCACCCATGTCCATATGGCTGTTAAAAACGTACCCTTTGATTGCAAAGACATTTCCTATTTTTTATGGCGATTCTTCACTGGCCATTAAAGAAAATGTCATGTAAATAACCACATAGACTTGGGGTAAAAAAAAGGCCTTGTAATGGTTGTTACAAAACCAGCTGTCACATGGCTTCTTTTCACTTCATGTGAATGTGGCTTTAAGGAGTTATCCCATAATTTAATGCAAAAATGAAAGTCATTATATAGTACATGGTAAGCTCTTTCTAACAAAGCTAGAACCGGCCCTGTACCTCACATGGATCCAGAGATCTCCACATTAATTGCTCCAGCAGGTCTGATACATTTATATCAAGCTGACAGCTCAAGGGGAGTGTCCTTTCTCAGGGGGCATGTCTTTCTTCTGTAGCTCTCTCCCTATCACAGCTTAGGAGGCAATTAATGGATGAAACTGAGCATGTGCAGCCTTCTCAGTGACTGGACAAAAAAAAAATAAGAAAAAGCAAACAGCAGGTGGTGCTATACAGATCTATTTTATTGAATAACTCAGTAGCTATACAAAATGTATTCAGATCCAGCTGCTAATTTGAAAACTGTTCAATATTGTTTGTGGTAAAACCCCTTTAAGCTCCCCAGCACTTAGAATGTTCTTTCTAGTTATTGATTTTGTGCCTTTCCCAGCTGTGATTGACAGCTTGGTGCATATCAGCATCACTGTGAGGAAGAAGGGGTAAGCTGAGGGGAGAATTATCCTTCCAAATACAGGAAGCTCATAGCTACATATGAGTCTACAACATTTGTTCATAAGTGGTTAGAGGTGGCTCAATGGTTAACACTGGTGCCTTGCAGAGCTAAGGTTCAAATCTGACCAAGGACAAAATCTGTGTTCAGCTTGTATGTTCTCCCAGTGTTGGCATGGGTTCCTCCCACCATTCAAAGGAAACTTAAATTGTAAGCACTACTGGGGACACTATTTGCCACATTATTTTTAATGCTGTTTTTGCTGAAAGGAGAACAATATGTATTGACTGGGCCACCTGGGCACACGTGAGTGTGGGTCGCCGGATGGGTGCAGTAGTCATACTCACAGTTTCCCGAGGATCCTTGGGCAGGCATGCAGTGATGGGAAGGGCGCCCGGTTCTTCCCTTCGGGGCACACTCTGGTTCTGGGGTTATCCTGCCTGATAGCAGTTGAGGTGATGTTGCTGTTTTACAGTGCAATGCAGGGTCCAAGTTGTTGTGGCACCAGCACCTTGGGGTGCAAATGTATTGTGGTATAATGGTAAGACCAGTGTTGGTATAACAGATCCGCAGTACTTTACTGAAGCCAGTCAGCAGGTGATCCACGCAAGCAGTATTCACATGAAATGCAGTCTGTACAGTCGATTCAAGTAGTTCCCAAAGGTTGTATATGGAGGCTAGCTGCTCTCTCTCAATCAGACTGGTCATTCTCTCCTTTTCCCGGCCTAGAGGGATGCATTTTCTCTATCATCAGATATATGATATACACAGTATCCTTGAATACAGTGTATGAACAGGGGGCCCTCCTGTCATTTGGTTATAGTGGGCAACTTGTAGCTTACAGTGTTTCCAACAAATGTAGAGTAGCTGCGATTACCTTCTTTTCCAAAGTTCATAATCCCTTTCTGTTGGCTAAACCTTCTGTAGATCTTCTCCCTTCTGAGGACTGGCACATACGTAAGATGCTTGTGGGCTATAGGGGAATGAAATCTCCCTACAGGAGCTACTCTTTGCTGCTCTGAGGTGTTCACTTCTCAGCAGTCAGCCATTAATTCCAGAATCTTAATCCTAGAGAGGAAGGGTGGAACCAGTCCTGACTAGCCTCATGGGACCGCCCATTCCCTATTCAACCATTTGAAGTTTGCAGTGCATGCACATAATACATGAAATACAGTGATCATACATGAAAAACATCGTCCGTATATGTACGGCGCAGCAGGAAGTCACTTCCCGACAGCCACCATACAGGTACGGTGCGTTGATCGGTTGGTGCAGGAGCTGCTCCAGCCCAAACAATGGCAGGGGCCTGGCTATTCCTGACAGCCAAGCCCCTGCTGTATACGCCAGCATCGGTGAATACAACAATGCTGGTGCTTTCACCCTATGATGTGATCAGTGCTGAATGCGGCATGTATAGGCTGTGTGGAAGGAGGAGGCTCTCTCCCCATCAGGTCCCGAGCTGCAGTGACGGAGACCTGATGGCTTGAAAAGCAGCCCAATGCCTTCTACAGGAATCAGGGCTTGCCTTCTTTGAAAGCCTGTGAGACCCAGGCCCCTGGGTCTCAAAGGCAGGCAGGTTGTCAGTGTATTACACTGGTAATACACTGACACTCAATGCATTACAATACGTATGTATTGTAATGCATTGTAGAGGGGGTCAGACTACCAAAAGTTAATGTCCTACAATGGGACAAAAATAAAAAAAAGTATATAAAAAAGCAAAAGTGCTCTTTCTCCTCATCAAGCCATATACAATCAAAATAGACATATAAGGTCACATTTGTAATGACTGGCTTTATAAAAAATATTACATGAACAGATGAACGCTGTCAGATGAACGCTGTAAAAAAAAAAAAAACAGAAAAAAATCAAAACGTTCCAAAATAGCCATGTGTTTGTCACTTTGCCTTACAAAAAATCATAATAGTGAGAAATCAAAGTACTATGTACTCCAACTCATTCCGCAAAAAATGAGTACCCACACAGGACGATTGACAGAAAAAGAAAATAATATGGCTCTCAGAAAATGGCAACACAAAAACAGCAAAAAAAAAATGCTTTGTGTAAAGGCTGTAAAACGTAAAACAAACTACATAAAATTAGTATCTCTATAATTGTACTAATTTTTTCTGCACGGTGTTCGCCGCAATAACAAATCCCAAAAAGCAAAGGCAGAGTTGTATCCTTTTCTTTATCCCGCTTCCCAAAAAGCTAAATAAAAAAAACGATCAAAAACTTGTATGTACCCCAAAATAGAACTTTTCATTTTCAGAGCAAAGTGTTTCTAAATTCTATTAAAAGCCTGTGGGGTCAAAGTGGTCACTACACCCTCAATAAATTCCTTGAGGGGTGTAGTTTACAAATTAGGGTCACTTTCTGGGGAATTCTACTGTAAGAGAACCTTAGTGTGTCTTCAAATGTAACAAGATGCCAAAAAAACAGCAAAATATGCCCTATGGGGTGTTTCTATAAACTGCGGAATCAGGGTAATAAAAATTGAGGTTTGTTTTGCTGTTAACTCTTGCTGTCTTACAGGAAAAAATAGCATTCCAAAGTTATTACCACATGAAGTGACACATCTCAGATTTGCAAAAATAGGCCTGGGCAGGAGGGTGAAAAATGGCTGTGTCCTGAAGGGGTTAAACTTAGTTGTTTTCATTGAAATATTTTACAATATTGTGCCTCAATCTTAATAAACCCTTCAGCTGGTGGTGGTTCCGCCGAAGTTATGAAGAGGCACAGGCCTCTCCATAACTGTGGCGCATCCGGCGCCAGTTATAAATGTAAGACAGTTTCCAAGCTGTCTTACATTAAGACGTTTTTCTATGCCTGAAACAGGTGTAGTAAATGGTAAATGAGACGGGCCTGCCGGCACCTTTCCCCACCCACGCATCACCCATAATTTTAGACTAACCGTTGCACCCCCCCCCTTCACACCCAGAGCTGCAAAAAACAGCATACATTAACACCTTCACACCCAGCGCTGGAAGTGTATTACTATTAGTAATACACTTACAGCCAATGCATTACAATACAGAAGTATTGTAATGCATTGTAAAGGGGATCTGACCCCCAAAAGTTAAAAAAAAAAGTGAAAAAGTTAAATAATAAAGTTAAAAAAAAATAATAAAAGTTTCAAGTAAAAAACAAACAAACACCATTTTCCCCCCAAAAAAGATTTAAAACATGGTTAAAAAAAAAGGAAAAAAAAGAAAAGTAGACATATTAGGTATCACTGCATCCGTATCAACAGGCTCTATAAAAATAACACATGATCCACCCTGCCAGGTGAACACAGTAAAAAAAAAAAAAAACAGTGGCAAAACAACCATTTTTTGGTCACCTTCCCCCACAAAAAGTATAATACCACGAGATCAAAAAGGTGTATTTACCCCAAAATGGTACCAATCAAATCGTCATCTTGTCCCTCAAAAAATGAGACCCTACTTAAGACAATCGGCCAAAAAATTAAAAAAATATGGCTCTCAGAAAATGGCAACACAAAAAAAGATTTTATTTGTTCAAAAATGCATCTAATGTGTAAAACTTACAAAAAATACAAATGTTAGACATATTGGGTATCGCTGCGTCTGTAACAACCTGCTCTATAAAAATATTACATGAGATGGCCCCCCAGGTGAACGCTGTAAAAAAAATAAAAAAAAAACTATGACAAAACAGCCATTTATTGGTCACCTACTTTCACAAAAAGTGTAATAGCAGGCGATCAAAAAGGCGTATTTACCCCAAAATGGTACAAAGCAAACCGTCATCTCATCCCACAGAAAATGATACCCTACCTAAGACAATCGCCCAAAAAAAAAATATGGCTCTCTGACAATGGCAGCACAAAAACAAGATTTAATTCTGTTCAAAAATGCAGCTAATGTGTAAAACTTAACAAAATAAAAATGGCAGACATATTGGGTATCGACGCGTCCGTAACAACCTACTCTATAAAAATATCACATTATATATCCCATCAGGTGAACTCTGTTAAAAATATTTTTTTAAATTATGCCAAAACAGCCATTTTTTGGTCACCTTGCCTCACAAAAAGTGTAATAGCAGGCGATCAAAAAGGCGTATGTACCCCAATATGGTACCAATCAAACCATCATCTCGTCCCGCGAAAAAAATTATACCCTAACTAAGACAATCGGCAGGAAAATAAAAAAATAGGACAGTTAGAAAATGGCAACACATAAACAAGATTTAATTCTGTTCAAAAATTCATTTACTGTGTAAAATTTAACAAAAATAAAAATGTTAGACATATTGGGTATTTCCGCGTCCGTAACAACCTGCTCTATAAAAATATCGCATTATTTGCCCCTTCGGGTGAATGCTGTAAAAAAAATTAAAAAAGACTATGCCAAAAAATGGTACCAATGAAAGCATCACCTCATCCCGCAAAAAATGAGCCCCCACATAAGACAATAACTCAAAAAAATAAAAATCAATGGCTCCCGCAAACCAATCCATCAAAATCTGTGCTGCAAAATCCATATGGCGCTCCTTCCATTCTGAGTCCTGCCATGTGCCCCCACAGCAGTTTACCACCACATATGGGGTGTTGCCAAATTCAGGAGAAAATGGGGAACAAATTATGGGTTGCTTTTCTCCTGTTACCCCTTATTAAAATGAAAAATTTGGGGCTAAAGCAACATTTTATTGGAAGACATTTAACTTTTCATTTTCACAGCTAAGTGTTTCCAAATTCCATAAAACGCTTAGGGGGTCAAAGTGGTCAGTACCCGCCTTAATATATTCTTTGAAGGGTGGTGCCTAAAACCATTCTAGCAAAATCTGCCTCCAAAATCCGTATGGCGCTCCTTTCCTTCTGACCACTGCCACATGCCCATACCACCACATATGGGGTATTTCTGTAAACTTCAGAATCAGAGCAATGTATATTGAGGTTTATGTTGCTGTTAACCCTTGCTGTGATGCAAGGAAAAATTGATTAACATGAAAAATCTGCATAAAAATGAAATTTTGAAATTTCGCCTCCATTTTCCTTTAATTCTTGTAGAACACCTAAAGGGTTAACAAAATTTGTAACATCAGTTTTAAATAATTTGATGGGTGTAGTTTCTAAAATGGGGTCATTTATGGGTGGGTCCATTATGTAAGCCCCTCAAAATCACTTTATATCTGAATTGGTGCTTAAAAAAATGGTTTTGTAAATTTTGTTGAAAATTTGAAAAATGGCTTCTAAACTTCTAAGCTTTCTCACATCCTAAAAAAAAAAATGACATTTATAAAATGATGCCAACATAAAGTAGACATATGGGGAATGTAAAATAATAACTATTTTTGGAGGTATTACTATGTATTTTAAAAGTAGAGAAATTGAAATTTGTAAATTTGCTAATTTTTCCAAATTTTTGCTAAATTTGGTATTTTTTTTATAAATAAAAATGAAATATTTTGCCACACATTTACTACTGTCGTGAAGCACAATATGTGACAAGAAAACAATCTCGAAATGGCCTGGATAAGTAAAAGCGTTCCAAAGTTATTACCACATAAAGTGACACATGTCATATTAGCAAAAAAATGGCCTAGGCAGGAAAGTGAAAACAGGCCCGGGGTTGAAGGGGTTAAAACATTATTTTTCTCAGCAATGCAAGCACATATAAACATGAGACCAAAACTGATGCCTTCAGCTGCCAAGCGCACATGTAACAGGTCAGCCAGTTACATAGTTACATGGGTACAAATCTACTGACAAATGCCCTTTAATACTTGTGATGTTTATGGCCATTGTATCTTAACTCCCTGCAAGTTATACTAAGCAGACCTCGACTTTCTAGAGCTCTATGGAGATTTAAGTTAGTTTCAATAAAAAAGTGGAGGTCTTGTGTTTGCAGCCTTAATACAGATGCTAAAATTCAGCAGTATTATAATCGACTGAAACCAGCCCTGCTGGAATTTCTTTTTCTTTATTAAGGCCGGATTCACACGAACGTTGTGTTTTGCGGTCCGCAAATTGCGGATCCGCAAAAAAAACGGATGCCGTCCGTATGGCATCCGTTTTTTTTGCGGATCCATTGTTATCCATTTGCTATCCTTGTCCATTTTGCGGACAAGAATAGGACAGTTTCTATCTTTTTTGCGGGGCTACGGAACGGGCATATGGGTGCGGACAGCACACCGTATGCTCTCAGTATTTTTTGCGGACCCATAGAAATGAATGGGTCCGCATTTGTCATGTGAAAAATGCGGATCGGAGCCAGCAAAAAATACTGTAGTGTGAAAGGGGCCTTAGACTGGGAAACTGTCACGGAAGACCGGCGGCGCGCTCCCCGCTTGCAGCGCCGCCGGACTTCCGCTATCTCGGAGCGAGGACGCGACATGCGTCCTCGTCTCCATGGTGACGAGAGGCGGGGAGCGTCGGGCGCGCTTCCGGATGCTGCGTGCCCGGCGTCCCCGCCCCCCTAGACACGAGCAGTGGGCGGTACTGAGCGCTGGCCCGGCAAGCCAGCGCTCAGAGGATATATATATATTATTAGTTGCCTTTTGTATTGGGTCATGTGGCGCTGGCCACGCCACATGGCCAAATTTGTGCATATTTGAGCGCTGGTCACGTTTGGCCAGCGCTCATTATGCAAATGAGGTCATGTGACGCTGGCCCCGTCACATGACCCATTGGAGGGCTATTTAAAGCAGTCCAGTTGCCCTCTCAAATCGCCTGTGATTAGTTACCCCTTTGATCAGTGCTCGTGCGACCTTTGTGCTTGGACCGTTACTTGGATTTGGACTTTTGGATTTTGGACTTTGACCTCTCTCTTGTTTCACCCCTGGTATTTACGTGACCTCCTGTGTTTGACTCGGCTTGCTGACTATTCTTCCATTGTGTTTGTCCTGTCTGTGTTGTGTCCGTCCCTGTGTTCCCTTTCCCTCCTGCGCACTTATCCAGTGTAGGGACCGCCTTCGTGGTTGTCCGCGGCTACCTAGGGCCGACTGAGGCAAGTAGGCAGGGAAAGAAGGAGGGGTTCAGCGCAGGGCTCACCACCCTTGTCTTCCCCTCGTGACAGAATCACAGGCCACAAAAAATTTATGGAGCAGTTGCGGGCTCTCACGGACCAGGTTCAAGGGATGGCCCAAGCGATCCAGGATCTGGCCGAGAGGCTCCAGCATCAGGAGCAGCTCCAATCCGTACCCATAGTGGCTCCCTCTACATCCAGCCCCATCGTGGAGCCTCATGTTAAGCTGCCGGATCGATTTACGGGGAACCTGAAGACCTTCCGTTCCTTTAAGGAAAGTGTGAAATTATATTTCCGCTTACGCCCCCACTCCTCGGGTTCCGAGCAGCAGCGGGTGGGAATAATAATTTCCTTGCTGCAGGGTGATCCGCAGGAGTGGGCCTTTTCGTTACCCCCTGACTCCCCTAGTCTGCTGACTGTGGACGCGTTTTTTCTGGCCTTAGGCCTGTTATATGAGGAACCCGACTTGGCTGCAGTTGCTGAGTCTCAGCTCAGGGACATTCGGCAGGGTAACCGTCCAGTAGAGGATTATTGCGCAGAGTTTAGGAAGTGGTGTGTCTCTTCTGGATGGAATGACCCAGCCTTAAGAAGTCAATTCCGGGTGGGGTTGTCTGACCAACTGAAAGACCTCCTGGTATGTTATCCCACTCCTGATTCCTTAGAGGCGACCATGACCTTAGCCATTAAGCTAGACCGACGGGTGAGAGAGAGACTGAGGGAACGTTCTAGCATCCCTCAGGTTACCGTTTTGCCTGAAAATCCTCTTCCAAGTCCATCTCCTACCAGAGTTCCTGAGGAGCCCATGCAGTTAGGTGGAACCGTAAGGGACCAGAGACGCCTGAAGGGAGCCTGTTTTTACTGCGGTGAAACGAACCACTGGCTCCAGCAGTGTCCCAAACTTCCGCCCTCTAGGAGATCTCCAGCGGGAAGTAAGGTAACTCCAGCGGTGGTAAGAAGGAAAGTTTTGCTACCTATCTCTGTTACCTATGATCAAATTAAGGGGGTTGGTCAAGCATTTGTTGATTCAGGTTCTGCCGTTAATTTTATTAATTTTGATTTTGTTCAATCTGTGGGTATTCCGCTAGTTCCTTTAAGGGAGGTAATTCAAATCATTGCTTTAGATTCCACACCATTAAATAATGGGAGAGTGGAGTTTTGTACCCCCGAGCTTTCCTTAACGGTGGGAATTTCCCATACTGAGACTTGCTCCTTCCTTGTCCTAAGGGATTTACCCGCTGACCTCGTTTTAGGTCTGCCGTGGTTACAGGATCACAACCCTGTGATCAACTGGCCTGCAGGTGAATTAGAGAAATGGGGAGGTGATTGTTCCAAATGTTGCAAATCAGTATTGCAGTTTGGAGGTACCACTGAGTCTCTTACCCTGCCCGGATATATCAGAGATTTTCAGGATGTATTCTCCATGTCCGAGACTGAGTTCCTTCCTCCTCACCGGCAATATGATTGTGCCATTGATATTATTGAGGGTTCTAAGTATCCTAAGGGCCGTATTTACAATCTCTCCACTCCTGAGCGTCAATCCATGAGGGATTATCTTAAGGAGAGTCTGGCCAAGGGTCACATCCGGCCTTCAGTTTCCCCCATGGGGGCCGGATTTTTCTTTGTTGGTAAGAAGGATGGAGGATTGAGGCCCTGTATTGATTACAGGGAACTTAACAAGATCACGGTCAAAAACAGGTACCCGCTGCCCCTTATCCCTGACTTACTGAACCAGATTCAAGGCGCCTGCTGGTTCTCTAAGCTGGATTTGAAGGGAGCTTATAACCTGATTAGAATCAGGGAGGGGGATGAATGGAAGACGGCCTTCAATACCCCTGAGGGGCACTATGAGTATTTGGTAATGCCCTTTGGGCTAAGCAATGCACCCGCGGTGTTCCAGAATTTTGTTAATGACATTTTTAGACCTTTTATTGGGAGGTTCATGATTGTCTACATTGACGACATCCTTATTTTTTCGGCAGATTGGAAATCTCACGTTTCTCATACCAGGCAGGTGTTAGAGGTGTTACGTGAGAATAAACTATTTGTCAAAGGGGAGAAGTGTATCTTTGGCGTTCAGGAGGTGGCCTTTTTAGGATACATTTTGACCCCTTTTTCTTGCAAAATGGACCCAGCTAAGGTGCAGGCCATCCTTGATTGGGTGCGACCCTCCTCCCTTAAGGCGCTCCAACGATTTTTAGGATTTGCGAACTTCTATCGCAAATTTATTAAAAACTTTTCGTTGGTGATCAAACCAGTTACAGATTTAACTCGCAAGGGAGCGGATCTAGTTAATTGGCCCCCTGCAGCTATTGAAGCCTTTGAGAAGCTAAAACAGTGTTTTACTAATGCCCCTGTGTTAATCCAGCCTGATCAGAATGAGCCCTTTATAGTTGAGGTGGATGCATCTGAGGATGGGGTAGGGGCAGTACTGTCTCAGGGGTCTTCCACCTTAACCAATCTTAAGCCATGTGCCTTTTTCTCCCGCAAGTTCTCGTCTGCTGAGAGGAATTATGATATCGGTAATAGGGAGTTGTTGGCCATTAAATGGGCATTTGAGGAGTGGCGTCACTTCCTGGAGGGGGCATTACATCGCACTGTGGTCCTCACGGATCATAAGAATCTTATGTTTTTAGAGTCTGCTAAACGTTTGAATCCTAGACAAGCGAGGTGGGCTCTGTTTTTTACTCGTTTTGATTTTTGTGTCACTTTTAGACCAGGAAGCAAGAACATTAAGGCTGACGCCTTATCCCGGAGCTTTCAGGCGTATCAGCCTCCTGACGTTCCTCCTGAGCCCATCCTGCCGGCTGACATCATCGTGGCCGCTACCCCTCGTCTGACCTAGCATCCGAAATTTCAGCAGGACAGCATCTCGCTCCCACTGGTACCCCCAATGACAAATTGTTTGTGCCGGCTCATTTGCGTTTGCGACTACTGGGTGAGTGCCATAACTCTGTATTATGTGGACATCCTGGTATCAATGCCACCAGGGAGTTAGTCTCTAGGCAGTATTGGTGGCCATCGATTTCTAGGGATGTTCAGGCTTTCGTAACTGCGTGCAACACTTGTGCCAGGTCCAAGAATCCCAAGACACGGCCTATGGGTGAGTTACGTCCATTACCCATACCTAGCAGACCATGGTCGCATTTGTCCATGGACTTCATCACGGATTTACCTTGCTCTGAGGGTAAAACTGTGATTTTGGTTGTGGTTGACAGATTTAGCAAGATGTGTCATTTTATTCCGTTGTGTAAGTTACCTTCTGCTAAGGTCCTGGCGTCTGTATTTTTGGACCACATAATTAAATTGCATGGTATTCCAGAGAGTATTGTATCGGACAGGGGGGTGCAGTTTGTGTCTAAATTCTGGAGAGCTTTCTGTAAGAGGATTGAAATATCTTTGTCCTTTTCGTCGGCCTTTCATCCGGAGACCAATGGTCAGACTGAGCGTCTTAATCAATCTGTTGAGCAGTATCTCAGATGTTATGTGACAGATAACCAGCTTGTGTGGGCCAGATACCTGTCTCTGGCCGAATTTGCTATTAATAACCGAGTGAATTCCTCCTCTGGGGTTTCACCTTTCTTCTGTAATATGGGCTTTCATCCGTGCTTTGGTTCCTTTTCCTCATCCTCTTCGGTTGTTCCAGAGGTCAATGTTTTTTCTCAAGAACTGTGCACAGTTTGGGCACAGGTTCAGTTGAACCTGGAAAAGGCCCAAGGTATCCAAAAAACTAAGGCTGATAAGAGACGTTCTAAGGGTGTGAATTTCAAGGTGGGGGACATGGTATGGTTGTCGACAAGAAATCTACGCATGAAGGTACCATCTTATAAGTTTGCGCCTCGCTTCATTGGTCCATACAGGATCACCAAGGTGATCAATCCGGTATCGTTTGAATTATGTTTACCCGACTCCCTTCGCGTTCATAATGTTTTTCATATGTCCTTGCTGAAACGTTATGTTGCTCCCGTTGGTCCAGAGGAACAGTCCTCGCCTCTGGTCGAGGTGGAGGGTCAAGTGGAGCACGAGATTGCTAGAATCATTGATGTGAGGAGGGTTCGGAATTCCTTTCAGTACCTGGTACACTGGAAGGGGTTCGGGCCGGAGGACAGGTCTTGGGTGCCCTTAACCAGGATGCATGCAGATTCACTCATCCGGAAATTCCATCTGCAGCATCCTGATAAACCTGCTCCCGCTGGTAAGGGTCCGGTGGCCCCTCGTGAAGGGGGGGGTACTGTCACGGAAGACCGGCGGCGCGCTCCCCGCTTGCAGCGCCGCCGGACTTCCGCTATCTCGGAGCGAGGACGCGACATGCGTCCTCGTCTCCATGGTGACGAGAGGCGGGGAGCGTCGGGCGCACTTCCGAATGCTGCGTGCCCGGCGTCCCCGCCCCCCTAGACACGAGCAGTGGGCGGTACTGAGCGCTGGCCCGGCAAGCCAGCGCTCAGAGGATATATATATATTATTAGTTGCCTTTTGTATTGGGTCATGTGGCGCTGGCCACGCCACATGGCCAAATTTGTGCATATTTGAGCGCTGGTCACGTTTGGCCAGCGCTCATTATGCAAATGAGGTCATGTGACGCTGGCCCCGTCACATGACCCATTGGAGGGCTATTTAAAGCAGTCCAGTTGCCCTCTCAAATCGCCTGTGATTAGTTACCCCTTTGATCAGTGCTCGTGCGACCTTTGTGCTTGGACCGTTACTTGGATTTGGACTTTTGGATTTTGGACTTTGACCTCTCTCTTGTTTCACCCCTGGTATTTACGTGACCTCCTGTGTTTGACTCGGCTTGCTGACTATTCTTCCATTGTGTTTGTCCTGTCTGTGTTGTGTCCGTCCCTGTGTTCCCTTTCCCTCCTGCGCACTTATCCAGTGTAGGGACCGCCTTCGTGGTTGTCCGCGGCTACCTAGGGCCGACTGAGGCAAGTAGGCAGGGAAAGAAGGAGGGGTTCAGCGCAGGGCTCACCACCCTTGTCTTCCCCTCGTGACAGAAACATCACCACTGATTAAGCCTACATCTTTATCACAGATTTTAATCAATTGTTTTCTTACATTGTGCTTTCGTGCATCATGTTTTCATTCATAGATATATAGAAGACAAACTAATCTTCTCTTATATCTTTTCTTTTTTTTCTTTTTATCTAAAAATATTCAGCTTAATTAAGTTTTGTTTACATAATAAAATTCCTTGGTTCAAAAACATCCATTAAAACTGCTCAAATGTGTTTTTAATTCATATTTTCTATCTGGAACTTTTCAATAACAGTGGAAACAAACCCAATTAGTGGATTCACTGAAGCATTAAAAGTTACCTCAAGCCTTTTTTTTATATTGTTCTAATTATACAGTTAGGGCCAGAAATATTTGGACAGTGACACAAGTTTTGTTATTTTAGCTGTTTACTAAAACATGTTCAGAAATACAATTATATATATAATATGGGCTGAAAGTGCACACTCCCAGCTGCAATATGAGAGTTTCCACATCCAAATCGGAGAAAGGGTTTAGGAATCATAGCTCTGTAATGCATAGCCTCCTCTTTTTCAAGGGACCAAAAGTAATTGGACAATGGACTCTAAGGGCTGCAATTAACTCTGAAGGCGTCTCCCTCGTAAACCTGTAATCAATTAAGTAGTTAAAAGGTCTGGGGTTGATTCCAGGTGTGTGGTTTTGCATTTGGAAGCTGTTGCTGTGACCAGACAACATACGGTCAAAGGAACTCTCAATTGAGGTGAAGCAGAACATCCTGAGGCTGAAAAAAAAGAAAAAATCCATCAGAGAGATAGCAGACATGCTTGAAGTAGCAAAATCAACAGTCGGGTACATTCTGAGAAAGAAGGAATTGACTGGTGAGCTTGGGAACTCAAAAAGGCCTGGGCGTCCATGGATGACAACAGTGGTGGATGATCGCCGCATACTTTCTTTGGTGAAGAACCCGTTCACAACATCAACTGAAGTCCAGAACACTCTCAGTGAAGTAGGTGTATCTGTCTCTAAGTCAACAGTAAAGAGAAGACTCCATGAAAGTAAATACAAAGGGTTCACATCTAGATGCAAACCATTCATCAATTCCAAAAATAGACAGGCCAGAGTTAAATTTGCTGAAAAACACCTCAAGAAGCCAGCTCAGTTCTGGAAAAGTATTCTATGGACAGATGAGACAAAGATCAACCTGTACCAGAATGATGGGAAGAAAAAAGTTTGGAGAAGAAAGGGAACGGCACATGATCCAAGGCACACCACATCCTCTGTAAAACATGGTGGAGGCAACGTGATGGCATGGGCATGCATGGCTTTCAATGGCACTGGGTCACTTGTGTTTATTGATGACATAACAGCAGACAAGAGTAGCCGGATGAATTCTGAAGTGTACCGGGATATACTTTCAGCCCAGATTCAGCCAAATGCTGCCAAGTTGATCGGACGGCGCTTCATAGTACAGATGGACAATGACCCCAAGCATACAGCCAAAGCTACCCAGGAGTTCATGAGTGCAAAAAAGTGGAACATTCTGCAATGGCCAAGTCAATCACCAGATCTTAACCCAATTGAGCATGCATTTCACTTGCTCAAATCCAGACTTAAGACGGAAAGACCCACAAACAAGCAAGACCTGAAGGCTGAGGCTGTAAAGGCCTGGCAAAGCATTAAGAAGGAGGAAACCCAGCGTTTGGTGATGTCCATGGGTTCCAGACTTAAGGCAGTGATTGCCTCCAAAGGATTCGCAACAAAATATTGAAAATAAAAATATTTTGTTTGGGTTATGTTTATTTGTCCAATTACTTTTGAGCTCCTAAAATGTGGAGTGTTTGTAAAGAAATGTGTACAATTCCTACATTTTCTATCAGATATTTTTGTTCAACCCTTCAAATTAAACGTTACAATCTGCACTTGAATTCTGTTGTAGAGGTTTCATTTCAAATCCAATGTGGTGGCATGCAGAGCCCAACTCGCGAAAATTGTGTCACTGTCCAAATATTTCTGGCCCTAACTGTATGTTCTTTGTACTATTATATACTTATTGATTTTCCTTTTTAAACTAATAAAAATAATGTATTAAAAAAAGAAATAAAGTACTGTAAGTGTTTTGACGCTTGTAATAATTCCTGGACCCCAAAGCAAAATCTGTAACAAGGCCCCAACCTCCCATTTATGAAAGCAGTGCCTTCTTATACAGGAGAGGGGCCTAGATCTGAGTTTTGGCCTCTTACACATTATTTTTTTATTTCAGGCACAGAATCAATTTTTCTTTTGTGTAAGTGGATTCTTTCTTAAAACTAATGCAGTTCTACAATTTTTAACTAGCAAGGCAACTACTGTAATCTGCTATTGGTTGAATTTTTGGACAAGTGGTATGTCATTGGGAAGGCATCATGTTTCTTTATTGTAAAAAAAAAAAATCAAAAGATCAGTTAAACTGATTGAAAAACACATGGGGGAGATTTATCAAGACTGGTGCTTTCTGCTCTGGTCTTGATAACCCCTGCTTTGCCAGAGGAAGCGCCTAATCTATGATGAGGAGCAGGCCTTGTCATGATTTAGGCACATTCTCCGGCAGTCCATGCGCCTAACAGAAATCTATGACAGCTCGGAGCTGCCGTAAATTTCTGAGTTCATTTGCAGCAGAAAACTGGTGTAAATGAAAATAAATTTCTCTCAGGAGCTGGCCATGCCCTTTTTCCATCCTTACCACGCCCCTTTTAGAAAAGTGGCGAGGGTGACATAAAAAGAGGCACTTGCTGCTTTTTTTTTTCTTTCAAAAAGTTGCATTTAAAAAGTCACAGACACACAGCTTGTAACATTTTAAAGCCACTTTTCTGGGGCAAGGGAGATGTTAAATCTTCTCCATGGACCATTGTATGCAGTCAGTTTAACAGTGCAGTTTTGGTATCAATGTTTTTATGATGGAGCCTATGAATCAGCATTAGTTCATATATTCAGTGTTTGAAGCGTACTGTTGCATTGTTTGCTTTTACTTTTATAGTTTCAGCCATGATGACCTGTGCATTGACTTCATTTTACAGGATGTGCTTACTAAGGCCACTTTCACATTAGCGGCAGCACGGATCCGGCGGGTGAAGGGTGCCGCCGGATCCGTGCTGCCGCAGGTACACGTGAGGAGCCAGAACAGCGCTCCGGCCCCACACGTGTCTCATACACACACAGACACACACACAGACATACACACAGACATACACACAGACATACACACAGACATACACACAGACATACACAGACATACTTACATGCTCCCAGCAGCTCCGCACAGCACAGGAGGAGGAGGATGGCGCGCACATAGGAAGATTCCCCACAGCGCCCTCTGCTGGAGGGAGAATCTTCCTATGTGCGCGCAGTCCTCCTCCTCCTGTGATGTGCAGAGCTGCTGGGAGCATTTAAGTATGTCTATGAATGTGTATGTCTGTGTGTATGTGTCTGTCATGTGTGGTGTGCTGTGGACGGATCCGTCATGAACTCCATTGAAAGTCAATGGAGGACGGATCTGTTTACTGAGTGTGTCACACCAAATGGATCCGTCCCCATTGACTTCCATTGGGGGTCATTCCGGATCCGTCTTGGTGCGGATAAACAGTACGGAGAGCAAACCGCAGCATGTTGCGGTTTGCTCTCCGGTCTGAAGACGGAACAGAATGCTTCTAGGAGCATTCCGTTGTCTTCAGTTCAGTTTTGTCCCCATTGACAATGAATGGGGACAAAACTGAAGTGTTTTATTCCGGTATTGAGCCCCTATGACGGAACTCAATACCGGAATTCCAAAATGCAACTGTGAAAGTAGCATAACCTTGTCTTTAGTTTTTGCAGTATGCACTTGGCAGTGTGACTACCTCTGTTTTGGTCTTGCACTCCTAACAAACTCGTCTTTTTGGGTTATGGGTGGCATTATTTCTGTAACTGCAGTTTGTGAACGGTTTGTGTGCAGGGGTGAAAGGGTATATTGAATAGACAAATTTCGCCATTCTAAATAAGCAACATAGAAACTGTGGAGCACCATGTGCCATTGATGTGGAGCTGCTCACCACCAAAATAAATCAGGAGGCTACCAGACATGTGTCTAAAATAACATTTCAGCGAACCCTACTGTGTATGGGGCTCTAAAGCATATGGATGGTCACTGCACCTCTAACGAAGTTGCATGGCCAGAAAAGTCCTCAATTTTTGCCGCAGTATCAGAATTGGACCTCTGCAAAGGGTTGCCTTCTCTGATGATTCAAGCTTTCTTCTTCATTGAAAGGATGGACGTTGCTGTGTCAGGTGAGAAACATCAGAGAACAAACACACTGCAACCATTGCTGGAAGAACCCAAGCTGGTTATGGAAGCGTTATGGTCTGAGGAAGGCTTTTGTGACATTCTCTGGGACCACTCATCTATATGGAAGGCACTCTCAACCGATTTGGCTATGAAACCATCCTTGCAGATCACATACACCCATACATGCTGATTGTCTTCCCTGGGGTGAATAGGATCTTCCAGCAAGACAATGCGGCATGTCACATGGCTAGCAATGTCCGAAACTGGTGGAAAAGTATGACCAAGACTTCCAAGTACTACTCTGGCCCTCTAATACTCTAGACTTGAACCCAATTAAACATCTGTAGGACCACCTCGATTATCGTGTTAGCTCTATGGATCTTCTGCAATGCATCCTCCAGCAGCTGTGGGATGCACTGCAGTCATCATGGCTCCAGATATCTGTGACAACCTACCAGGACCCTACTGAGTCACTCTCAGCCCATCTAACTGTTATCCATGTATGTTGGCAGAGTACTATGATATTGTTTACTTTTATCTGTGTATCAGTTAAATTGATCAGCTTTTGAGTAAATACCTAATCAGGTTAAGGGCGCATTCACACGATCATGCCGTGTTTTGCAGTCCACTAAACACGGATGCCGCCAATGTGCATTCCGCAATTTGAGGAACGGGCGGCCCATTATAGAAATGCCTATTATTGTCCGCAATTGCGGACAAAAGTAGGACATGTATCTTTTTTGCCGGGCCACGGAACGGAGCAACAGGTGCAGACAGCACACCTTTTGAAGACCCATTCCACAATGTTGGACCCATTCATACGGTCATGTGAATGAGCCCTTAGTGAAACAAAAAACATGGTGTGAAAGAGCCAAGACATCTTAGGGAATATTCACACACAGTGAATATGCTGCTCCATTCATCTAAATGATGCAACTTAGATATATTGTATGGATTTTTCATCCACAGAAATGTCTACAACAAATCTGCTGTGTATGACCATACCTTTGAGGAATGCAGCTGCTATTGCATAAGGAAACCAAAGTTTACTCCGTTAATATTGAAACAAGTTGGTGAGATGATGGGAAACAAGTTCAGAATGCCAAATTTCAATTTTGTGAATTTATTCTAACATGGTTTCCTAAATCCTAGGCATAACGGATGCTCAATGGCCATTGTATGCATTAAAAATTCTACTAAATTTCAGATATTGTAAGTTTACAAAATTAAAAGAAAAAAGAAACAAAAACAACCAACGCAACATACATCAGTTAATTAAATTTGACAGGGTAGCACAATACGATCATGTTACAGACTAAATCATATATCAGCCGCTTTTCACATGACAATATTGTGTCAGTAATTGCTTTGTTTCTGGTTTGTACAGTATTTGTTACATTACAGATGCTCTGAATTGACCTGACGTTGTATTTGGGATGTAAAAGATTAGTGCAAACTGAATCGATTTCCCAGGTGTGTACTGAAAAGAAGTTCAGGCATTTTATTTTCCGGAGCAGCGCTGTGTAGGAAAGATATTACTGAAATTTATCTGAGAAATCTGCAGCTCTATTCGCTGTAGAGACTAATTCTCAACTTTATTTTTTACGTTTTTGCAGTTTCACAACAATTTCTAGATTTGGTTTGGGGAAATATTGTCTCATTTATATTCAATCTAGTGACAAAAGATTACATGTAATTTGTTGACTTGATTTTCTATTTTTTGGAGAGATATTTACTCAGGTCCATAAGAAATGAAAATGATGAGACATTTGTACAGAGAAAATATTTGATTTTGGAGAAAAAGTTTATTTCATTGCGACAAGTGTCACCTTGTTGCAAAGTAGCAGTCTTTGGACGTCTATCCTATGATAAAACTTTGATCTGTGGCAGATCTCATGGAGGGATGATGGGGGCACCTACACCTACTTTTCTAAATCTAGCATGTAGGTGTCTGACTTATAGACTATATAATATATAGAACTACAAGTAACAGCACACTGCTTATCAAATATAAGATATAAGCAAACAAATACAAAATAAACTACTTGATTCCTATACTTACTGTTAGAAAAAATAGAAGCTCTTTGCATATATTATTGATCAAAAATATATCGGGCCCGTCTACCATCGACAAGGTGGCTTCCAACAGAAGGGGCCTACTCTAACACATGCATCTCCTGGGCTAACAGCTTACAATCTGTAAAAAGTAGGACCCAGCTATTATAAGAAACATGCCTCTCCTGAGTTTTCAGCCTATAATATGGGCAAAGTAGAATACAGCTATTTAATCCTGCTGATTAAAAACACCCGGTAAATGGTTGTTTATTTTTTTTTACCTTCCATTGATTTATAGACTAATTGAGGTCATATATATATATTTTTTTTATTTTTTATTTCTTTATCGTTTTTCAAAAACAGCGCCACGCTTATCACTGCTGGGTATTACATCTCCTCATAGATTGTAAGCTCTTGCAAGCAGGGTCCTCTATCCTCTTGTAATTATTGACTTTGCTGTTGCTATGTTATTCATGACTGTTTGTACATGAATCCCCGAACTGTAAAGCGACGTGATATGTTGGTGCTAAATATATAAAGAATATTATTATTATTATTATTATTCCTCCATCCTTCAACTGCCTCCTGAGCTGCAATAGAAAGGACACCCCTGAGAGAGAACACACTCCCTAAGCTGTCAGCTTGAAATAAATGTAGCAGAGCAATTGGAGTAATTAATGGGGAGATTTCTGGATCTGTTTCAGGTACAGGGCTGGTTCTAGCTTTGTTAGGCTACTTTCACACGAATGATGTGTTTTGCAGATACGCAAAAAAATAAAACGGATAACGTCTGTATGCATCCGTTTTTTTGGCAGATCCATTGTAACAATGCCTATCCTTGTCTGCAAAATGAACAAGAATAAGACATGTTCTATTTTTTTTTTTTGCGGGCTACGGAAAGGACATACGGATGCGGACAGCACACAGTGTGCTGTCAGTATTTTTGCAGACCCATAGAAATGAATGGGTCTGAATTTTATCAGCAAAAAATGCGGATCGGAGCCTGCAAAAAATACTGTTGTGTGAAAGAGACCTTAGAAAGAGGTTTTCATGTAATAGATGTGTGATTTTCAATTTTTACATAAATCACAGGATAACCCATTTGACATATTTTAGACCTAGTGGCTAGTGTGAAAACTGCAGGATTTTAGTTATTTTGTGACATGGAATTCAAAAAATCACCAAATATTCTTAAAAAATGTGTTTAACATAAAATGTGATTTAAACAATAGTTCATTATCTAATGACATATACCCATTAAATAACCTTATTTTTTGTTTTATCAGATTTTATATGATAACATGCGCCGGAAAATAAGAATAAAAATATTTTCAGCAGACCTCAGAATAACCGTTATCATAC
Source organism: Rhinella marina (assembly GCA_900303285.1). Classification (NCBI taxonomy): domain Eukaryota; kingdom Metazoa; phylum Chordata; class Amphibia; order Anura; family Bufonidae; genus Rhinella; species Rhinella marina. The sequence continues at coordinate 50,992 of ONZH01024225.1, forward strand.
CCCCCCCCCAAGGAGACCCTCACTCTTCATCAGAACTCAGATCAGACCCCCATATCAGACCTGAGATCAGACCCCCATATCAAACCTCAGATCAGACCCCCATATCAGATCAAATGCCCCATGTCAGAACTCAGATAAGACCCCTATATTAGATCAGACCCCCATGTTAGACCTCAGATCAAACCCCATATTAGATCAGACCCTCATGTCAGACCTCAGATCAGACCCCCATATTAAATCAAACTATACTCAGTATCAATGTGCTGAGCTCCTCCTGCTCTTCTATAACATGCATTTCTTCCTGACAAATTCTCTTTAAGAATCAATTAGCAATAGAAGGTTAGGAGATGTGATTGAGCACAAACAAGACAAGATATGAAAAGGAGATATGGAAATGGGTCATCAAGAGGATTGGTTTCAGCAGCAGGAATGTAAAGAATCACATAATTATGACCATTGACATTTCCTAATCGCAATAAAGTTAGAGTAGAGACCGCAGCTTATCAGTCATAGTGATTGCAATGGGGTCCAAAGACTAAAGTATTTGATTCAATATATTTACAGCTAGTATCACTTACCACACTTTGCTTCAGGTATCCTCTTCTCCTCAGAATACAATGCAGATAGGGCCCTGACACAAACCAGCATCCGGACCTCAAAAGTAATAGGATCTTGGAGCAAAAAGCAGCAATGAAATGGAAGGGTCTGGGTTCTGAACTCATTTTTGTGGTTTCTGGAACATAAATTAATACTGGGGTCTGAATTATTTTTGAGATCTGGTTTTAGGGCTGGATTTTTTGGAATCTGGGGGTCTGAATTTATTTTGGGGTGTGAATAGTGATGAGTGAACTTGTGGAAATTCGATTTGGAACTGATTAATCCAAAACAAGCATCTGATTTGATTCAGACCAGAACCAGCTTTACCTGAATCAAATGTGCTTCAATCTCCATGAAAAATTTTGCATGACATCCTGGTATCTTTTTTTCTCTATTACTCACTTGCCTTCTGTGCAAAAATTCTGAATCAAATAACATGAAATTCGGATTCCATAGCTCAGTAATTAGCTTTTTTGCCTTCAATGTAGAAGGTCTTAGTTTCGATACCCGGCAGAGATGATTTTTTAGAGTCATTTTGTAGAAATACATGGAGGAAAAACAATAATAAAAACTGATAGGAGCTTGTTATACAGTAGGCCACCTAATATACCTGAGTCCACAGAAAACCTACTACTAAAGGAAATAGATGAGGCAGTCATTATTATTAGGGACTTCAACTACCCACATATAGACTGGGAAACCGAAAACTGTAGAACTCATAAAGGAAACAGGTTCTTGGCAATAACCACATAGTAACCGTCAAGGAGTTTTTCTTTAAGGAGGCACAAAAATACCAAACTTTAAAAAAGTAGAACTTGACCAGCTAAAAATGCAGCCACAAAATGGGATATTTTTAAAAGCATCCTAAACTCTAATTGTGAGAGGTACATACCTTATGGGAATAAAAGGGTGAGGAACAAGAAAAAACAATGTGGATAAATAGAACTGTAAAGGAAACCATAAATGACAAAAAGAAAGCATTTAAATCACTAAAACAGGAGGGGAGCGAGGAAGCATTGAAAAACTATAAGGAAAAAATAGAATATGTAAAAGACAAATAAAAGCAGCCAAACTGGAGGCAGAGAGATTCATTGAAAGACTAACCCTAAAATGTTCTTCAATTATATAAATGGTAAAAAGTATAAATCTGAACGTGTCGGCCCTTTACAAAATGATAAGTCGGAAGCTGCAGAGAGCGATGAGGAGAAAACAAAGCTATTAAATATTTTTTTCTCCACTGTATTTACTTAAAAAAAAACAAAAAATAAAAAATAAACTGTCAGATGAAATGCACAAAGTAAAAGTAAATTTCCCATTGATAATGGCCTGTCTGACCCAGGATGAAGTGCAGCAATATCTTAAAAAGATTAAAATAGACAAATCACTGGGACCAGGTGGCATACACCCCTATATCCTAAGAGAATTAAGTAATGTCATAAGCAGACCCTTATCTCTCATATTTAAGGACTCTAAAATGACAAGGAGTGTTCCACAGGATTGGCTCTTTTTTGGACTGTTGAATTTTTTTTGGGGGGAAGGTGCCTGAACAGTATATCAAGCATGTATATCTCTGGGACACAGTATTCTGATGTTAATCAGTTTTCAGACTACACTATTTTTTTATTATTCTGTCTTGAGCAGAAAATGTGGGCTCCTCTTTAATATAAAATATATTTATTGAAAAATTTGAATGGTATAATTAGCATTAACAAGTACAGGTAAGTGCACACGTAATGGAATTTTGCTCATGAAAGAACTACAATGGATTGCAGTCAAAGTATTTAGCAAATGTAATCTATTCAAAATGCTGCAGAACTTTCCAAAGATTTGTGTAAAAATCCATAGGTGGATTTTTCCGTCACATGCGCATCTACCATGAATGCTAATTCATTCTATAAACAGTCTATTAAGGCTTCGTTTACATCACCGTTCAGAAGATTTTAGAGCAGAGACAAAAGTAGTACATGTAGGACTTTTGTCTTCAAAAATCTTCCTCTGAGAGGAAATCTATCGGACCCCATTATAATCTATGAGGGTCCTTAGGCTCCGTTCCGCTCACTTATGTGCTGAATCTGTCCTTTCCGTTATCCTGTTCCTAAACGGAGAAGAAGAATGGAAAGGCTGAACGGTGATGTGAACGAAGCCTAACAAAAAACTAGAAACAATGCCTTGAATGAGAAGATCATGAAATCTTTTTTGCAACATGGCTAAACTATATTATTAATGATTAGAGAAAATGAATATGCTGTTTTCTGTTATATTGATTTTGATATAGATTCTACTTTTCATCGAGTAAATTACAAAGCCAACATTGCTTCCGTAACAATTCAAGGATAAATACATGCGGAGCTGGTTGAATAACTGGATGACCTGTGAGAAGATGACATTTAATAAGAAATACAAAAAACAGAATCAGTTTGGCCGCATGATGAAATTTCAGGAGACTTCGACGATATACACAATCAATAGTAATTCTAACTTATCTGCTGGGCGAGACAGTAACAAACAATTAGAGTGTATTATTCCATCTACAGCCCTATACAAAGTACGCACCAGTGCACATAATTGGTACATAGAAAAACTATTATATTGATAGGTGAGATAAAAAGTACCTTGTTTTATTGCTAACTTACAAAAGGTTTTCTTTTCTTTTATTATTATTAATTCTATGGAGACCTAGTGAAATCAATGCTAACCACAGTGTGTGTATACATGCAGGATACAGACGTTTTAAGTAGTTCATTTCTTAAAATGTTAGTGATTTGCAAGGAGCAGTACAAAAAACCTCAAGGATTATTATAGTTTGAAACTTCTTTATTCACAATTCCCTGATGGAATTTGCAGTGGAGACTCCAACAAAAATGTGAACAGAGCCTTAATGGCAAAATTCTGTTTCCATACAGAAACTGTTAAGATAATGAACCGGAGCTGTTCTTTCATTAATTTTACCTACTTCTTTCCTCGAAGTGCCCTCAGCTGAATTTTCATCAGAAAACAAGAGAACACCTGTGCTTCATTGCACAAAAAACTGAAATCAAGGTCACACGTTCAAGTTGTATTCCCAGTTTCAAATGAACATTTTGATATCCAAAGCCTCCTACTGAAGGTTTTCCCATAGGTCAGCTCTAGAGATTGTCAAAGTCCCCCATAGAACCAAAGTAGGCACCAGCGAGGCTCGGAACTATTTTATTATTTAAAATCACATAAAATATTAACTGTTATTAACCGCATAATTATTTCTGCAAGTGAAATTGCCTTTATAATGTAATAGTGGCTCACCAAACAATATCCCACAGAATTAGAGGTGCTAACAATCACTGGCTAACCCTATGCCAGATAAAAGGATATAGATAATTGGTGTAGTATTGATGTGCACACTCTACAGCTGGGTATGTAACTCAATTAAAACAGGTGTTCCGGAATATATATACCAAATAATAAATATTTATTAATACCAAATAGCAAATGATAAATAGCAAATGGCAAATAGCATAAAATCATAAAAAGAATGTTCAATAAAATCTGCCTGCGCTGGATCCAGATCTAAAATGCGAGTATACAGATATATATATATATATATATTATATATGGTATATGGTATTTGATAGATATAGAAACATAGAGATGGTAAAAAGTCTAATAATTCGTACGATAATTAGAACCTACAATGCGTAGTCTTTGGGAGTCCTAAAGGATGGACATTTGTAGATATGGAGTTCCCTGTTGCAAGTATGTTTAAGTCCCAACTTTGGAACAATGAGACAATGTATCAACAAGGTGGTATAAAATAGTAAAGTTGATATAAAACTCACTTCCTCCTGTGAAAGAGGAAAGAGGTATGGTACTTTACCGATCCTTCGTCAGCTGTTGGTGCCGTTGCTATAAAAGACAAATCCGTATAGCTGAAGTAGTGGAAGTAGGCGTTAGATCCTCTATGTAGCTTATTGAATATTAAATGTGGCGTCTTGTGTGTCCTCAATGTAGAGACTCTGGTGCGGCATGTCAAGCGCGGCTATCCCAGGACGTGTAGAGACTCTGGTGCGGCATGTCAAGCGCGGCTATCCCGGGACGGCATCTTCTATAAAGGGGTTGCCGCGTGTAGCGTTGAAGAGGTGTGTGGCGTCCCACGTGCTTTTTTGGCGCCTGTTTCAAATCTGCTTTACGCTGGACGTCTTTAGAAGCGTATTGTAGCTGTAGTAGATAAATCTCTACAGTCCTTTACAGCTAAAGGTTTAATCGGTGTTTCATAAATGGCTATAATACCGAGATCTTTGTCCACAGGGCCAACATATATTATTCCAAAACGCGTTTCGGGGCTTGTTAGTGTCTGCACCTTCCTCAGTGGTATATTGGCCTTGAATTGGACTGTAAAGGGATATAAAGGGACTACAGTCCAATTCAAGGCCAATATACCACTGAGGAAGGGGCAGACACTAACAAGCCCCGAAACGCGTTTGGGAATAATATATGTTGGCCCTGTGGACAAAGATCTCGGTATTATAGCCATTTATGAAACACCGATTAAACCTTTAGCTGTAAAGGACTGTAGAGATTTATCTACTACAGCTACAATATGCTTCTAAAGACGTCCAGCGTAAATCAGATTTGAAACAGGCGCCAAAAAAGCACGTGGGATGCCACACACCTCTTCAACGCTACGCGCGGCAACCCCTTTATAGAAGATGCCGTCCCGGGATAGCCGCGCTTGACATGCCGCACCAGAGTCTCTACACGTCCTGGGATAGCCGCGCTTGACATGCCGCACCAGAGTCTCTACACGTCCTGGGATAGCCGCGCTTGACATGCCGCACCAGAGTCTCTACATTGAGGACACACAAGACGCCACATTTAATATTCAATAAGCTACATAGAGGATCTAACGCCTACTTCCACTACTTCAGCTATACGGATTTGTCTTTTATAGCAACGGCACCAACAGCTGACGAAGGATCGGTAAAGTACCATACCTCTTTCCTCTATCACAGGAGGAAGTGAGTTTTATATCAACTTTACTATTTTATACCACCTTGTTGATACATTGTCTCATTGTTCCAAAGTTGGGACTTAAACATACTTGCAACAGGGAACTCTATATCTACGAATGTCCATCCTTTAGGACTCCCAAAGACTACGCATTGTAGGTTCTAATTATCGTACGAATTATTAGACTTTTTACCATCTCTATGTTTCTATATCTATCAAATACCATATACCATATATAATATAGATATATATATCTGTATACTCGCATTTTAGATCTGGATCCAGCGCAGGCAGATTTTATTGAACATTCTTTTTATGATTTTATGCTATTTGCCATTTGCTATTTATCATTTGCTATTTGGTATTAATAAATATTTATTATTTGGTATATATATTCCGGAACACCTGTTTTAATTGAGTTACATACCCAGCTGTAGAGTGTGCACATCAATACTACACCAATTATCTTTATCCTTTTATTTGGCATAGGGTTAGCCAGTGATTGTTAGCACCTCTAATTCTGTGGGATATTGTTTGGTGAGCCACTATTACATTATAAAGGCAATTTCACTTGCAGAATTAATTATGCGGTCCTAATATCTAGCAGTGTTCCTTAGCAACAATAAAATACATTATTTGCTGAGGACTAAGCCTCTGTATATGAAGTGTGTAAGATATAAGCTTCTGGGGGCTTAGGGAAATGACTATGACTAATTGTTTTATATTAATTTGTTTTCTACTACTTTTACTATATGATGGCACTAACTTTTTACAGGCCCAGTGAGCCTCATTTTGAAATTGGCATAAAAACTCACAAAAAAATCATTTCTATATCAAATGCTTTTTATTGTTTTATATGAGTTTAATGAATAAACTAACTAATAATTTTTTCTTTGTCGGTCACTATTTTAACTTGTAAAAGTGCAGATGCTTGTATCTCAGAGTGTAATAATCCTGAGGTATTTTGCTAGACAAAAAGTCATTTTTATTCATTTAGTGTATGTAAAATCTGGAAAAGATCAGGGTTGCTGGAGCGGAAAGAGAAGGGATTGTTTCATGGCACCTTTCAGGACAGTCCAGTGTCTATCCAAACCCTGGAGTGTAATAAAAGTGGGAGCAGAACCATTTCTTTCCACTCCAGTAACCTGAGCCTCATTAGATGACAACTGTGAGGGCTCCTTAAAAAAGTGTGCTTGACTCACATAAGGTTTATAGACTAGTGAGGAAAATGTGAGATATTAACCTGTGAGAGTCCTGACAATATGATGATATGAGCAAACTCTTATTCTTTAAAGTTCATAGACTGGTGGGGAACAAGTGATATTTTAACCTGTGAGAGTCCTGACAATAGGATGATATGAGCAAACTTGTATTCTTTGAGTAGATCTTTCACCTGATAGCTAGGGAAGCTATAATGAACATTTGTTATGATGGAGGCCCATGCCTTCCATTGCCCAACTTTCCTGAGCAGGCAAAGGCACCGCATCCCTTACATATCCCCATTAGTCTCTAGTTAAATGTGCAATATTCAGTCTGACTACCAAACTTGTGCCTGACAACAGACTCTGATTCCATGCCACCTGACCTGATCTTAGCCTCTTTCATGTTTTGCTCCACATTTCTCCATTTCTGCTTGTCCTGACCTCGAACTTGTGTCTTCGGTTTGTTTGTTAACTGACTGCGGTTAACCTTGGCCTATCACATGACCACAAATATTGCCTGACCCCTCTGTGCTTAGCATTGGTGTCTCTAACCTCCATGGGTCAGCTGCCAACTACACCAGGACTATCTCAAGACATAGCAGCCTGGTGGCTGCCCGGCAGTGAAGTCCAGGTCCCTGTACAGGGGTTAAAGGGTGAAAAACAAGGGACTGCCAAGATAATGCCCTGAGAGTTAGTCCAAAGCAAAACTGGTTAGTTGGTACAGTAGAGTAGTTAGTGGCCAGACAACAACCTTGGATTTTCTTTCTTTTTTTATATGTAATTGCTTTGCCTTTTGAGAAGCAAAATAAAGTTGGATGAGGTTGGTCTATATGAGAAAACTGTGTGTTGGAGTAAACAAGTTAGTATGATTAATCCATCTCACCAAGTAGGCAATAACTCCATGAATTAATTCCTCTGCAAAAAATTATAGGTTCTACTGGGGAATGTGGGAGTTTGATCTTGCAGTACATGCACCTGTTGGAAAGATCTTTGGCAGAAGACAGAACTGTTGCAACTTAAATGTATATCATTGATTTAATTTTTAGAATCTGCTGCATTATGAGGTGTCTGTGTTTTCTTGTTCTTCTGTTTACATATTGATGTTAAAGTAATTCCTGGCGCGTTAACATACAAGATTATCGTACTACTTTAGTTTCGCAATGTGCAATGCTTCTAAAGCTTATAGTTGGTATCCAGTTACACTATTGGGATAACACATTAACCCACTGATGTTGGTTCTTTGTTACTTTCCCATTTTGTATAGACCTCAAATTCCTGCTTCTTCAAAAATGAAACAAATGGAAATAAAAATGCAAAAATGGAAAAAGGATGTGGTGGGAAGCGAGTTAAACAGGATGAAGAAAAGTGAAGGAGACAAAAAAAGGGAGTAGGGTTCTGAGAGTTATCCTTATGTTCAGTTAGGAAATACTATCCATAGTACCAAAATTGAAACATTCAATATGTCCTAGGGAGAGTAAAACTGGGAGAGTCACTTGTTGAGAAGGATCTGGGTGTATTAGTAGATCATAGACTAAATAACAGCATGCAATGCCAGTCAGCTGCCTCTAATGCCAACAGAATTTTGTCTTGTATTAAAAGAGGTATGGACTCGCGGGACAGGGATGTAATATTGCCACTATATAAAGCATTGGTGTGGCCTCAACTGGAATACGCAGTTCAGTTCTGGGCATCAGTCCATAAAAAGGATGCCCTGGAGTAAGAAAAAGTACAGAGGAGAGCCACTAAACTCATAAAGGGCCTCGAAGATCTTAGTTATGAGCAAAGATTAAATAAACCGAATTAGTTTAGCCTTAAAAAAAAGACGTCTAAGGGGGACATGATTAACCTGTATAAATATATAAACAGACCATACAAAAAATATCAAGGGAAGCTATTCTGTGTTAAACCCCATCAAAAAACAAGGGGCCACTCCCTACGACTGGAGAAAAAAAGATTCGGTCATAATAGGTGACAAGCATTCTTTACAGTAAGGTCTGTGAATCTCTGGAATAGCCTGCCACAGGAGCTGGTCACAGCAAATACAGTAGATGGCTTCAAAAAGGGTTTAGATGACTTTTTAATTAAAAATAAAATTGAGGCTTATAACAATGTATAGAAATCTTGCTCTATGCACCCTTTCCCTTGGTCCAACCCCTTTTTAAAAGGAAGATGAACATTGATCCAGGGATATAGCAGGATTACAGGTTGGACTTGATTAGAGATGAGCGAATCATGCAAAATTTTATTCGCCGAACTTTTCCTAAGATTCGTATATTCGACGAATAGATTCGTTGAATTTGCGTACAAAATATACGTAATTATATGGCTTTTAGCGAACATTCGTGCACTAATAACGAACGTTCAGGTAAAAAGGTACGCAACCTCTTTGAACACGTACGCATGAGCGTACAAATTGCGTACGAAAATGATGGTCTTTGCTGGAGAGGAATGGTGGAGCAGGAGGAACACACTCTGACCCCTGGCTACATATGGATACTGTATCAGCAGATGACACAGATCATCCGGCTGAGACTGAGATGAGCGTGCCATCCATTCCACTACCTCATGCACTTTCTCCTCCACTACAATTTTGCACCTCGGTGGGTTGGCCTGGTGGAACAACGGCCAAGTATTGCGAATACTACTAGTAGATGCTCCAGGTACAGGTCCTTTGGCACTTCTGCCCTGTGCCACCTTCTCCTTTTTTTTAGAGCTCGAGGTCTGGCTGGAACTGGACCCCTTTTGCTTATCCATTCCAGACATTATTCAATTTACTCTGTGGCCCTGCAGCTGGTCTTTGTCCCTGTATCTCCCTGTCTATCTCTCCCTGCCTGATTAATTACTAGCCCTGAACTGGCCCTGAACTTGCCCTGCAGTATCCCTGCAGTATCCCTGATATGTATAATATGGAATCCCAGAGCAATTACACCAAATTTTCACAAAACAGGTCTCAAAAATTCACACACAGTGCTTCTGCTCGTCTCAGCAGTCGTAGCAGAAGTGATGCGTCACTGGCTTACCGAGCCTGAGCCAATCAGAGCAAGCCCTGCCCACTGGGTCAGGTGACCGCTTTTTTCCCGGGCTTTTGCGCACGATAAACGAACTAACAGTAAAAGTCCGCTAATGAATTAAATTCGTACGCAACAGCATATAGAGTAACTTATACGTAGCAATAGCGTATAATTTATAGGACAAGCTACGTAGCGAATGCGTACAAAGCTGAAGCAAATCACCTAATATTCGGATTCGCTTCGCAGCTAAAAATTTCCAAGATTCAATACGAATCAATGAATCGGCGAATAGATTCGCTTATCTCTAGACTTGATGGACTTGTGTCTTTTTTCCAACCTTAACAACTATGTAACTATGTACATATGTAATACGAATCAATCCATTCCCTCCTCTAATATTAGGGAGATGCTTGGGGGGGTGGTTATAATGTCATTTTCAACACCTATAGAAAGCTATACAAAACAAAACCCCAAAACAATGTCAGAATTGAGGTATTTTTTCCATTTCGTCGCAAAAAATTTTTTTTACACAGTGTCATAATACATGATATGCCACATGAAATGGTGCTATTTCATAATACAGTTCATCTCACCCAAAAAAATAAAAACATGCTATGATACAATTGTGTTAATGGAAAAGGGAGGTAAAAATTAAAACATTGCTGCCCAAATTGGCTTGGTCCTGTAGGGTTAAATACATGATAAGAATGATTCCAAGATTTATACTTGTTGTCAAGTGTTGCCCTGCCTCCTTAAGCAATAATTAATGAGTTTTATCTTTGATATACTAGAAGATGCTGGTGAGACTTTTAATTAGACACTAAAAGATGCTGATGGATCACTAGCATATGATTAAAGTAATTAAACTGGTTATAATCTTCACACTTCTTAATGATCGTGCCATGGTATGTCAGGATTTAACACATTTGTTCTAGTAAATATATATGCAATTAATTTGCCGTATGTGTGTATAGCAACAGTAATATGAAAATTTGTACACATTCAAGACACCATGGCCTTATAATGATAATGTATATACAACTGTGCAATTGTTGTATTATAAAGCACAGCTAACTAGTCTTATAATTGTGAGCCTATAAAATATAAACCCTATCAAGGATCCTAATTAGATTATTTGGACCTCGTGTACACATGAGAACCATGTTCAGGAGGTTATATCATGGCTCAAAGAGCCCTTATGACCTCAAAGCACTTTATGGGCTACTGGACAGTACTTCATGCCATGCATTATTACATGGAAATTCTCAAAGTAAAACATCTAACAAAGAATATCTTCATAATACAGAATACCACAACTTCAATATAAGCTGCTGTTCTGGTGGTTATCATATGAAACAAGACCATGGTTCATGGTGCACTCAAAGTAACAAAGGCTTCTTTCAGACAGGTGAATATGGTCTTTGAAACATGCTCCATGTGCCAATCACAATTCCCAGATCGTCTGAAGCACATTTGAACCAAACTCATGGCAAAATAGTGTATCAGTATTTCCTCTAGTCAATAACATCTAGTTGTGGTTTTGACCAGCTTTGCTCTGGGACAGGGACTTTGGGACTGATTCCTACACACTTCCTTGCATATTTGCTCCAGGTTGTTTAGGTTGGTTAAATGTCACTTGTGGGCTGCAATTTACCATTGATACCAGACCATTGACTGAAATGAGATCTGGAATTTGATTTGGACATTACAGAACAGTCTGTTTTTTGGGTTTTTTTTTTTTTGGTCACTCTTGCGTTGTCTTATTGAAAAAGGGTGCCTATGCAGTATTTTGTTCTATATGTCTGTTCTTCAATTTGAGAGGGATATATATCACATAGTTACTAAAATTAATTTGAAATGGTATCAAAAATAGACAGTACAAATGTGTTTACTTCATCCAAAAACAATATAAAAATTACTAATGTGAACCAGGCATCATCGTGGTTGTCCAAGAGGTAGAGTGATTGTTCTCCATATACTCACAGGAGTTGTAAGGATGCTCCATTGTTATTGGACAACCAACCTGAGGTTTCACAACTGGTATCATATAGACAAATTTACATATATCTCAGATAACTACACCATGTGACCACGAAATATAAAATGATCGCAGTCTATGAGAGAAGCAAATCAGACAATCAAATGTTAAAGTTCCCCTAGGTGAACTTAATATGAGTAGAAAAAAAGTAACACAAAAAAGTTTTAACATCAGTTTTAACATTAGACATTTTTTTTAAAAAACAGATATCCCAACAGTCCCCCCAAAAAATCAATTGCCTCGATGTAAACCTCAATATACCAACAATAGACACAGTGTGCAAAATATACAGTGCCTTAAAAAAGTATTTATACCCTTTGAACTTGTCCACATTTTTACACGTTACACCCACAACCTTAAGTGTATTTTATTGGGATTTTATGTGATAGAGCAACATAAAGTACCAAGTACAGTATGTGTGAAGTGAAAATAAAATGATACACGGTTTTGAACATTTTTAATCAATAAAAATCTGAAAAGTGTGGCATGCATTTATATTCAGCCCCCTGTACTTTGATACCCCAAAATAAAATCCAGTGTGACCAATTGCCTTCAGATTTCACCTAATTAATAAATAGAGTCCACCTGTGTGTACTTTATTCTCAGTATAACTACAGCTGCTCTGTGAAGGCCTCGGAGCTTAGTGAACATTAGTGATCAAACAGCATCATGAAAACCAAGGAACACACCAGACAGGTCAGGGATAAAGTTGTTGATATGTGTAAAGCAGGGTTCGGTTATAAAAAAAATATGCCAAGTTCTGAACGTCTCACTGAGCACTGTTCAATCCATCATCCGAAAATAGAAGTATGGAACAACTACAAACCTACCAAAATATGGCCATCCACCTAAACTGACAGCCCAGGCAAGGATAGCACTAATTAGAGAAGCAGCCAAGAGGCCCATGGTCACTCTGGAGTAGCTACAGAGATCCCCAGTCAGGTGAGAGAATCTGTCCACAGGACAACTATTAGACGTGTACTCCACAAATCTTGCTTTTATGAAAGAGTGGCAAAAATAAGACATTTTTGAAAGCAAGCCATAAGAAGTCCCATTTGTAGTTTCCCACAAACCATGTAGGGGACACAGCAAATATGTGGAAGAAAGTACTCTGGTCAGATGAGACCAAATTTGAACTTTTTGGCCTAAATGCAAAACAATATACAGTACAGACCAAAAGTTTGGACACACCTTCACATTCAAAGAGTTTTATGCATTTTCATGACCATGAAAATTGTAGATTCACACTGAAGGCATCAAAACTATGAATTAACACACGTGGAATTATATACTTAACAAAAAAGTGTGAAACAACTGAAAATATGTCTTATATTCTAGGTTCTTCAAAGTTCATCCGAGTCACCAGCCTCAGAAATCGCAGGTTAACAGCAGCTCAGATTAGAGACCAGGTCAATGCCACACAGAGTTCTAGCAGCAGACACATCTCTACAACAACTGTTAAGAGGAGACTGTGTGCAGCAGGCCTTCATGGTAAAATAGCTGCTAGGAAACCACTGCTAAGGACAGGCAACAAGCAGAAGAGACTTGTTTGGGCTAAAGAACATAAGGAATGGACATTAGACCAGTGGAAATCTGTGCTTTGGTCTGATGACTCCAAATTTGAGATCTTTGGTTCCAACCACCGTGTCTTTGTGCGACGCAGAAAAGGTGAACGGATGGACTCTACATGCCTGGTTCCCACCGTGAAGCATGGAGGAGGGGGGTGCTTTGCTGGTGACACTGTTGGGGATTTATTCAAAATTGAAGGCATACTGAACCAGCATGGCTACCACAGCATCTTGCAGCGGCATGCTATTCCATCCGGTTTGCGTTTAGTTGGACCATCATTTATTTATCAACAGGACAATGACCCCAAACAGACCTCCAGGCTGTGTAAGGGCTATTTGACCAAGAAGGAGAGTGATGGGGTGCTACGCCAGATGACCTAGCCTCCACAGTCACCAGACCGGAACCCAATCGAGATGGTTTGGGGTGAGCTGGACCGCAGAGTGAAGGCAAAAGTGCCAACAAGTGCTAAGCATCTCTGGGAACTCCTTCAAGACTGTTGGAATACCATTTCAGGTGACTACCTCTTGAAGCTCATCAAGAGAATGCCAAGAGTGTGCAAAGCAGTAATCAAAGCAAAAGGTGGCTACTTTAAAGAACGTAGAATATAAGACATATTTTCAGTTGTTTCACACTTTTTTGTTAAGTATATAATTCCACATGTGTTAATTCATAGTTTTGATGCCTTCAGTGTGAATTTACAATTTTCATAGTCATGAAAATACAGAAAACTCTTTGAATGAGAAGGTGTGTCCAAACTTTTGGTCTGTACTGTATATGTGGTAGAAAACTAACACTGCACATCACACTGAACACACCATTCCCACTGTGAAACATGGTGGTGGCAGTATCACGTTGTGGGGATGCTTTTCTTCGGCAGAGACAGGAAAGCTGGTTAGAGTGCCGCGACTGGGATTGCAGGGGCAATGTGTGAGTGTGATGGCCTGATGGGTGTAGTAGTTTCTGCAGCTCCCTGGGCTGGCATGCAGTGACAGGGAGAATAGTGCCAGATTCTTTCGGGGCATACTGGTGTTGAAGGATCTCCTACCAGATGTTGGTTTCTGTAATGGAGTCTGTAAGCTAGTGGTGACTGATGTGAAGTAGTGATTTACGAGTGGGTTATAGGAATTAGAACAATTAGATCTTTTAAAATGACATGCTGCAAATACCGTTAAACATACAAGGCCCCACTAGTAATACAGAGTGGGACACTGCAAGAGTTGGTGAGAAGATGGCTAGCGCTAAATACAACACGGCAATCCTGGAGGAAAACCTGGTAGATGCAGCAAAATACTTCAGCGGAGGTTCATCTTCCATCAGGACAACGACTCTAAACATACAGCCAGAGCCACAAAGGAATGGTTTAGATTAAAGCATATTCATGTTTTAGAATGGGCCAATCAAAGTCCAAACCTAAATCCCATTGAGAATCTGTGGAAAGACTTAAAAATTGCTGTTCACAAATGATCTGCATCCAATCTGACTGAGCTTGAGCTATTTTTCAAAGAAGAATGGGCAAAGATTTCAGCCTTGAGAGGTACACAGCTGGTAGAGATATACCCCCAAAAGACTTGCAGCTGTTATTGCAGCAAAAGGTGGTTCTACAAAGTAGTGACTCAAGGGGCTGAATACAAATGCATGCAACACTTTCCAGCTATGCTTCCTGTTCCATTCAAAGAGCTAGTTCCATAGTGGGAGGCTGCAGGAAACAGCTGACGGGTGGGAATGTGGGGTATTGGACCCTCACCAATTGGATATTAGTGGTTGTTTCGGTGTATGTTGATGTATGGGCAGTCGTGGTTGGTGCCTCATATATCGGTTTAAACTTTGACTAAAAAGCTCCACTTTTGTCTTACCTGACCTTCATAACTTCATATGGATGATTTCTGCAAACTCTAGACATGTTTTCTTGTGGTTTTTCTTTAACTATGGCGTCAGCCTCCTATACAGACCAATTGCATGCTGAGCTGATAAACTGGTGTAACCAGTGAAGCTTATACACAGTTGTGAAGAAATTAAAGATGATTGCGGTGTCTTGGAAATTGAGTAGTTTTAGAGGCATCATGGAACTAATTTTAAGGGGAGTCTGTGATCAATACAATTAGTTGTAAACCAGGTACAATGGTAGGGCTTGCTCTCCATAACCTAATCTTACAGTACCTTTTATCCCCTGATCCTATGCTGCTTTTACTACATATGCTAATTAATGAGCTGTTAAGTGCACCAAAGGTTGGCCCAAGCATCTTGATATACCCTAGCTCCACCATTCTCTGGCAACCCCTTTCTGTCATGGTTGATTGATAGGCCAAGGCTTCTGCATCATCATCTTGGGTGGCTCTGTCATTAAACCATAAGAGGGTGGAAGTGGCAAAGAAAAGTGGAGGAGTTAGGGTGCACCGAGTGGGTTGGGCTCACCCTCAATGCACGTAACAGCTCATTTGCATATACAGTATATTAAAAGGATTTTTTATTTTTTTTGCAATGCAGCATTGAAACAGGGGAGAAAAAGTACTGTATAATTATCTTAAGGTGAGCAGGCTGGTTTGCAAAAGTTGCAACTAATTTTCCTGAAGGCAAATTAATTTAGTTTTCTTTCAGACGTTCAATTGAAACTTTTAATAGCAACTAAAATTGGTTGCAGGCAGCATTTATACTAACATTGCTTGGAACGAGAAGACTGTGGCGCACAAAATTTGTTATCTGAACAGTGTGCAAGAAAGGATTCATGAAGTTTTATATACCCCCTTCTATTTCTACTTGTCTGCGAGCAGCGCCAGATGAATAGATCCATTTTTCTGTATGCCCTCCTTATTGCTGTATTGCTAGGAGTCTGGTACAGTATGTATGCTTACTGCTATGCTCCTCCATTTAAAAAAGAAAAAAAAGCGATGACCCCAAGGAAACTCTTGGGCAGAGTAGAGGGCAACATTTCAGCACAATGTTTTTTTAGTGTGTATGCTCTTTTTCACTAATTATATCTAAAGTCGAAAGTCTTTCATAGATGGGTTAAATAAGGTAATGTTTCCGTAAGCTGAAAAAGTATTGATCTGTGCTGTCAGTCTAACTACCGTATCAAAAAGATGGTGCTTGAGGCTTCAGTGAAGCCAAGGGCACTAATATGATTGCTATCTTATCTTTAAAATATCTTGTTGGTGCACTTACTGAATTCTAAAAAAGCAATATAAGAGAAGTTGTATCTACTTTTATCAAACCTTTCTTTCTACATAAAAAAACATTATTTAAGTATGCTTATATGGTTATGGCAGACGTAGAGACTTTTAAGAGCTTTTCCCATGAAATACCTAAAAATTGAGTTGATGTTTAATAAATGTGATCAGCTGTTTATGTACAGTATATTCCACAGTGTCTATACAAAACTCACCCGTGCTCCCAAATTTAATTAAAAAAATAAATAAAAGAATACCAATTACTAGGATAGGCTATCAATGTCAGACAGGTCCCTCTGCGACCCACACCTGTCTTCAGAACATACGCAAAGCATGCCCTTCATTCACTGCTATGGGAGTTTTGAAAATGGCCGCACAAGCAAGCTCAGCTATTTTCAGAACTCTCATAGCCGTGAATGGAGGGTGGCTGTGCTTACATGGTACGCTTTTCTTCACTCTGGGGGAGACCCGCATCTAAATGACATTAATGCCATATCCTAGTGATATGCCATCAATGTCTAAGATGGGAAAACCCCTTTAATCCTCCGGCAGGGGCATAGTTAGGGAGTAAGCAATAAGGCATGTGTCCTGAGTTCTGGGTGACAGGGGAGCACCAGAAAGTCACTAAGCCTTAGCCAGAGTAGTTGAAACTGTGCCCATGGTGAAAGAAAGCCTTACTTTCCCGAGTTGTAGTTTTGGTCCTTACCTCTGGTTTCTGATCACAGGTTGCAGCAGTGGTGTGGACTCGTTATATATAGCTAGGTCGCCACTGAGGGAAAGGAAATGAACAGCAGTGCTGGTGACAATGATGGATTAAGTGCTACTCATGTGTTCTTTTATTATTTTATTACATTTGGGGACACTGATGGAATTTTATTATAACTCAGACCACATCTTATGGTCAGGGACGGATTGGCAACTTAAAGTGGCCCTGGAAAAAACTTAAAAGTGGCCCCACGTTGTAGGCGGGACTAAATCGACAGAAGGCAGGGCAACATAAGTAGGCAGGGACAACAGAAGTAGACAGGGCCTAAAATACCATAGTGCAGCACAACATACCGCCACTGCAGAATCAGCTACCACAGTGCAGCACAATACTGCCACCCTCTCCACTGTATTTAACTGTATCATTGTCCTGAGTAGTTTAATACAGTTGAGCTCAGGACAGTAACTGTGACCGTTGAGCATCAGATCATTATGTATCTGGCCTGAAGCCATCAGGAGAGCTTGGGTGGCCCCCTGGGCATCGGTCCACTGGGAAATTTCCCTGTAGGGTCTATGACCAATCTGCCCCTGCTTATGGTGGTCTACTATTAGTAACCATGATTGAAGTAACACACTCTAACCTAGGGTGTAGCATTTAAGGGAGCCCTTGTCCTCATTTTTGACTTCTCTATGTAAGTTTCTAAGGCAGGATATTTGAATCATTTGGGTACACTAGTTAGCCAGTGGTCAAGAATACTTTGGTACCAAGGCAAAAAAGTGTCCAAGGATCAAGACCAATATTACAGTAGGTCAGCAGCTAATAGATGAAACCAGAGGGAATGTCAGGAACAAATGAAGGTCATAATTACTAGTAACAAAAGCAGAATACCAAGGTAGAGGCAGCCAAAGGGCAAAAAAAAAAAATCACTGAATAAATGAGTACAAGAAAGTCCATCTGAATAGTTTCATCATAAAATAATGGTAATTCAATGTTACCAATGGATTAGCAAAGATGTCCAATTAGAGGCAGAGTGATGGGACCTTTTGGAAAAATTACAGACTTTGACTTCTTTCACATGAGCGATACAGATTCTGTCAGGGTCTGCTTAGGAACATTCTGATGGTTTTACACACAAGTTCAATCAGTTTTGTCTGCGATTACGCTCAGTCTTTCAGTTTTTTCCTTGAGGGTGCAATCAGTTTTTGATGAGTTTTTCACACGTATGAAAAAAAATGAAGAATAACATCTCCTAGCAACCATCAGTGAAAAACATTTTTCACTGAAGCCCTGTTCACTTCTATGGAATCAGAGTTGCGTGAAAAACACAGAATATAGAACATGCTGTGATTTTTTCCAGAAAGCAGAAATGAAGCACACAGAAGTGAATGTGGTTCCCATTCTGGTAATTCTGCTCCCCTCTCTGCCGACTTCAACATCCATTGACGGGGGGACACATGACCCCTGCAGCCAATCACAGGCCGTAATTGTGACCTGCTTACCTTGCGTCATATGTGACGTCACACGTGACGCAAGGGAAGTAGAGGTACCACATGGAGCGACTCAAGAGGTGGGGACTAGGTGAATATCATTAACTATGTGGGTCTGCCATGTCTGATTATCTCTTGGATAACCCTTTTAATTAAAACAGACAAGAATAGAAGCTGTAAATCACTTTCTATGGCGAGGGCATTAGCTTCTTCAGGGTCTTGCATAGTACATAGATGTACCACAAAAATGAAATGAAGTCACCGCTCAACTGGTGTCCTAAGGAGCTGCTCACCCTGGCACAGACAGGGGGCAGTACAGAATATTTAGTACTACAGAGGAGCTACTAGACAACCAAAAATAGTATTTTACTAGTGAAATAGCCATATTGATTGGTTGGATCTGAGTCTGAGGCATTGTGTGTTGAGTCTAGTTCCAACTTACGATGGCCCAGAAAAGACCATGTTGAAAATATTGTATCTTGAGGCCATTGTATCTTGAGTTATCACTGTAATACAGAATTATTGTGCAAGCTGAGTGCCAATCATAATTATTGCAAACCAAATTGATATGTTTTACATGATTTTCATTGTAAAAAATAGAGCTACTAGTATTAACATGTTCCCTGGGATCTGAGTTCCATACCCCCAGACCTGATAACAGACATGGTGGTGGAGTCGATCTACTTCTTCCATACAGTGCACTTTCCATTCCCCCAGTACCATCACTCTCAATCCTATCTTCTGAGGTCCATACCCTCAGACTCTTTTATCCTCTCTCCCTCAGAGTGTTTTTTATGACCCCCTGGCTCACCCACTCAGTTTCTGAATCACTTTTCTGCCTAGCTACCATGCATCTTGTCTTTAGAACTACCAACTCTCATTTTGGGTGAATTTAACATCCCCATAGACAGCTTTATCTCTCAGTCTGCCTCACATATGCTATCTATAACCTCCTCTCTTAGACTTTCAAACTCTAAGATGCATAAATACGGTGACATACTCGACCTGGTCTTTTTCCAGCTCTGCTCCTTTTCCAACTTTACTTGCTCTCCTCTTCTGCTCTCTGACTACAACCTACTCTCGCTGTCATAAGTCCTCATCCATCTCAGCACACTCATACTTATCATGCATTCAGAAATCTACATGCTATTGACATGCCATTGACACTAAGAAACTTACAGAGTCTGTACAGTCAACACTATAAAGATACCATCAGAAGAGCCCTGGATGAAGTACTGCCCCCTACGCTGAGGACCTCCAAACAGAGATGAAAGCAATATTGTCTTACACCTCAAACTTTATTATTCCAGCGATGCTCCAGAAGTGGCAAATGCCTATGGGAGAAAAAATTGCACACCACAAGATTTCTTCCATGACACATTTATGCTATCTTATATCTCTGTCTTTCACCTCACCAAACAGACCTACTTCACTATTCTGATCACCTCTCTATCCAATAATCCAAAAAAAACTATGGCACTTTTTACTCTCTCCTCAGTCCAAAAGTATAGGTATCTAGTACAGACCTTGGTGCTGAAGATCTAGCCACTTCACTCACCCACTTCAAAGAGAAAATTGAAAATATCTGGCAGGAAATCAGCTCCCAGCCTCTAAGTGTCATGGATGCCCTTCCCTACTGCATGTCCTCTGGCTCACTCTCCACATTTGACCCAAGAAGAAGTCTCTAAACACCTCTCTTCTTCTAATCCTACCACATGCACTACTGACACTATTCCCTCACACCTCCTCCAATCTTTCTCTCCAGCTGTCACTACTTACCTAAATAATGTCTTGAACCTGTCTCTCTCTCTCTTCTGGCAGCTTCCCCTCTTCTTTCAAACACTCTGTCATAACTCCATTATTTAAAAAAAACCTTCTCTCAACCCACCCTGCGCAACTAACTACAGACCTATCTCCAATCTCCTCTTTATCTCTAAACTCCTGGAGCATCTGTTCTACTCTCACCTCATCTGCTATCTGTCAGCTACTCTTCACTAATTCCCTTCAATCTCTCTGCAGCACTTGACACTGTAGACCATCATCTCCTACTCAACATGCTCCATCTATGAGCCTTAAAGGGGTTCTCCGGGAATCAAGAAAATACACAAATATTAATTTATTATAAATATATGACCAAATAACTTTCATTAGTTATAATGGCTCATTTTGTCTAGGGAGCAATGATTAGTAGAAACAAAATGGTCGCTGTACTTCACAACACCGAGCTAAAGAACTGCCTCATTCTCCTCTCTGCTTTGACTATCAGGGATTATGATCCTGACTATAGTTAAATATGATAGTTAGCTCAATCTTTGTGGGAATGGAATTCATCAGAAGACATGAAGGGCAAAGAGGACAGACTGTGGTAATGGAGACTGCACACAAGTGCTGCTTCTTATTAGCCACATCTGCTCATGAACTCCATTCCTTCAGAGATTCAGCTAAAAATCTTATCATCTGTATTCGGGATCATAATCCCTGACAAATAGAGAGGAGGATGAGGCAGCTCTTTACCTCAGTGTTGTGAAGTAACTTGTCCTGCTGTGTGATTAGGACAGGTTTTGTGAGTACAAATAGGATGGCATCCATTTTATTTCTCCTAATGATTGATCCCCAGACAGAACGAGCCATTATAACTAATGCAAGGTTTTCGGGAATATATTTATAATGAAGTAATATTTAAGTATTTTCATTTTCTTAATTCCCTGAGAACCCTTTAAGGACACTGTTCTCTCTTGGTTTTCTTCCTATCCCTCTGACCTTTATTTCAATGTGTCATTTGCTGGCTCTGCTTCCCCTCCTCTCGCTGTTGGAGTTCCTCAGGGTTCAGTCCTTGGTCCTCTCTGCTTTTCTCTCTACTAATCCCCTACTGGACAGATTATCAGCATATTTAGTTTCCAGTACTATCTCTATGCCAATGACACCCAACTATATGCTTCTTTCTGTTACATCATCCCTGCTATACTACAGAACACCAGTGACTGTTTGTTTGTTGTCTCTACCATCATGTCTCTATATCTGAAAATTAATCTTTCAAAAACAGAACTACCGGTGTTTTCTCCGTCTACTAACTTACCTAAACCTGATACATCACACCTAGGTAGCACGTCCTCTGTCTCTGTGTTATGATTGACACTGATCTTTAATTTTCCCCTTGTATTTAAACACACTTGCACTTCAAAAACATCTCTAGAATCTGACCTTTCTTACTGTGGAAACAACAAAAACTCTCAATGTTGCCCTGATCCATTCCTGTCTCTATTACTGTAAATTATTATTAATTGGCCTCTCCCTCACCAGACTTTCCCCCTCCAATCAATTTTTAACGCAGCAGCCAGGCTCATTTATCTGTCTAACCACTACTTTGAATATGCAGCCCTGTGCCAGTCATTGCACTAGTTGCCTGGATATATAGCATAAGACAGGATGAGTCCAATCTATCAAATTAATTTTTCCCTCAACAGTCCATTGGGAACATTATTACATACGTACATTGTATTGGGGTTTACGCGGCCCATTGTTATCTGATTTTCTTTCAATTCAATTACTTCTATGAAAACAGATGGTTCTCGAAACTGCATAAAACGCATGAGCTGAGCATGTTCTCATAAATGAATGCAGTGCCTGGTCATTTCTATATCTTAAAATGATATTTACAACCTACTGTACTGTACAAATGAGTGAATTTGGATCTTGTACTGATAAACAGTTGGTAAGCAAATTAGTCTTTTCTGCAAATGCTTCATTGCAATCCATGTATATATTATAGAACAACTGAAAGCATGTCTCTTCTACTTATTTATTACATGAAATATTTAATGTGGGAAGTCACTAAGGCATTTGCTTACATGATCCTTCACGTTTATTAATTTATCTCCTGTGCAGCTGTAAAATCGACTTTCAGATTATTTACTCCAAGAACACTTGGAATACGAAGCACAGCTATATTTTATACAGTTATAGTTTTATAGTTATATATACTACTGTATGTGGAATATTTATTAGTAAAGATTTTTGTTAAAACATCTGTAACAAATCCTTATATGTAAACCCTACAGTAGTGCATCTAACAGAATATTATTCATGCTGTAAAGGTAAAAAAACTGAGCTCTTTTCCTATGAAATTTTGGTGCATTAAAGAAATACGTAATCCATCATTACATAAAGCTTTCTTTTGATGAAATTCCTATAGGACACCAGTGATACACTATTTAGTTAGTTAGGCTACATGATGAATCAGTTTCAGCCTAGATGTAATGTCACCCTAGATGTTTAGTATGTGTATCCGCCAAAAAGAGTAACTAGATTGAACCTTTTGGATGCTGGAGAACGTCTAGTATTTCCCATACTATATCAGCCATGTGACACTTGTATAGGTGAAGGCTACTGGTATAAGAATGATACATATCAAATGTTGAAAAAACTGTGTGTTAGCAATAAAAGTCACTGCCTCTTACAATAGAGACCATACTGTGAACATTTTTGAATAGATTTTTTGATTGTATGGGTGTCCTTTATAAGAGCATGGAAGAAAGCCATATAGACTTTGCACGACCCACTTGAATGGATACCAGCTGCCAGACCAAGTGATCAGCCTATGACTACTGAAATGGATTAGTTTACCATGGCATTGACCTCCATATGCCTGACTGTGGCACATAAAAAGAGTTGTCTTAAAGTCTTCACAGACCCTTTTTGGCACAGAAAGTCTTCAGACCCTTTTACTTTTTCACATTGTGTTATGTTGCAGTTTTGTGCTAAAATGCCCCATTGATCTGTACTCAATGCCCCAAAATGAGTAAGTGAAAACAGAATTTGCTAATTTATTAAAAAGCAAAAACAAAAATTATGCATGAACATAACAATTCAGTTTCTGTACTATGACACTTGAAATTTATCTGAGAGGGTCTCCTATTTCTCTTGATCATCTTTGAGATGTTTCTACCCCTTGATTGGAGTTCAACACTGGTGAATTTAATTGATGGGACATCATTTGAAAAGACACAGATATGTCTATATAAGGCCTCATAGCTGGCAATGCATATCAGAGCGAAAACCAAACAATGAGGAAAGAACTGCCTGTAGAGTCCAGAGACAGGATTGTGTGGAGCATAGATCTGGAGACGGCTACAAAAAAATCTGCTGCATTGAAAGTTCCCAAGATCACAGTGGCCTCCATAATTCTTAATTGGAAGAAGTTTGGAACAACCAAGAGTTTCACTAAAGCTAGTCACTCCACCAAACTAAGTGATCAAGAGAGAAGTGTCTTGGAAAGGGAAGTGACCAAAAACCCAATAATCACACTGGCTGAGCTCCAAAGATCCTGTGTGCAGAGGGGAGAAACTACCAGAAGGTCAACCATCACTGTAGCTGTCCACCAATTTAGGCTTTATTGCAGAGTGGCCAGAAAGAATCCTCTTCTCAGTAAAAGATATGTGAAAGCACCTAAAGGAATCCCAGACTGTGAGAAACAAGATTCTCTGGTATAAAACCAAGATTAAATATTTTTTCCTCAATTCTAAGCATTATGTCTGGAGGAAACCAGGCACTGCTCATCACCTACCTAATACCATTCCTACAGTGAAGCATCGTGGTAGCAGCATCATGCTCTGAGGGTGTTTTTCAGCCACTGGGGCAAGGAGACTGGTTAGAGTTTAGTGAAAGCTGAATGGAGCAAAGCACACAGAGATATTCTTAATGAACATCTGATCTTGAGTGCTCTGGGCCACAGACTGGGCCGGAAGTTTACCTTCCTACAAGACAATAAAAGCCAAAACAACATAGGAATGGCTTAAGGAAAACTCTGTGATTGTCCTTGAATGGCCCAGTCAGAGCCCCTACTTGAATCCTGTCAAACACTTCTGGAGATCTTTAAATGGCTGTCCACCTAGAGTCCCCATCCAATATGACAGAGCTTGAGAGGATCTGCAATGGCAAAACAATGGCAAGAGTTCCTTTATATCCAAGAAGACTGGAGGCTGTAATTGCTACCAAAAGTGCTTCAACTAAGTACCAAGATTTCAGATATTTTGTTTTCACATTCTCATTATGTGGTATTTAGTGGAGAATAATGGGGAAAAATGTGAAAAAGTGAAAAGGTCTGAAGATTTTCTGAATACACTGTATGAAATGAAAAATTAAGCATTTTTGCAAAAGGTATTGGCTAAAAATGTCCTACAATTTTGTTTCTACAGTTCCTTTGCAATCTGTTTCCATGGTAAAAGACAGCAAACAAACTCTATGTAGTCTGATCCTAAAGTCAAAGTCCCCTTTTATCTGTCCTCTACATCTCACTAACCTTTAATTAAATTAGCACAAAGTATAGGTTTAATTACACTGACTTATAATCAGGCAGATAATCTGCCCATGTAAATGGGCCGCGATCACCAGATGAACGAACATTTTGCAAAATGCTTGTTCATCGGGTGATCCCGTCGTTCATGCAGGCACATCAATTATCATTTCTGGGCAGCAGATCATGTTGTCTAAATAACGATCTGCTTCCCAGAAAAAGTGCAACTGTATGAGGATGATTGATCATAATAGTGATACCTTGTCCTTACACTGCGAATGAGATCACTACATGTAAATGCAGCGGTCACCTTCATTGAATGAGTAGCCGGCTGTCTGGAAGGAACGCTTCTTTCCCAACATTCGGCTGTAACATAGTTACATAGTTACATAGTTACATAGTTAATACAGTTGAAAAAAGACACATGTCCATCAAGTTCAACCAAGGGAGGGGGTAGGAGTGATGAAGGGGAGGGGGACGGGTAACTTTAAGACATGACTCTACATTTCTTAATATGTGGTGACCTTCTTTTTCTCTAAGATTTTATCTAAGCCTGTTTTGAAGCCCTCAACTGTCTTTGCTTGTCGCCCCTGGAGTCTGAACCTTTGCTTCTCCAGGCAGAGGCAGTGCCCCCTTGTCTTTTGAGGGGATTTTACCTGGAACAGTTTTTCACCATATTTTTTGTATGGGCCATTTACATACTTATACAGGTTGATCATGTCCCCCCTTATACGTCTCTTCTCAAGACTAAACAAGTTTAACTCCTTCAATCCTTCTTCATAGCTAAGATGCTTTATGCCCCTTATCAGTTTAGTTGCCCGTCTCTGCACCCTTTCCAGCTCCAGGACATCCTTCCTATAAACCAGAGCCCAGAACTGAACAGCATATTCCAGATGAGGCTGTACTAATGCTTTATACAGTGGTAATATGACATCCCTGTCCCGCGAGTCCATGCCTCTTTTAATACATGACAATATCCTGCTGGCCTTAGAAGCAGCCGATTGACATTGCATGCTATTCTGCAGTCTATGGTCTACAAGGACACCCAGATCCTTCTCTACAAGTGACTCTCCCAGTGTTACTCCCCCTAGGACATAGGAGGCATGCAAGTTGTTAGTACCCAGATGCATAACCTTACATTTATCTACATTGAACCTCATCTGCCAAGAGCATGCCCAAACACTCAGTGTGTCCAAGTCAGCTTGTAACTTCTGCACATATTCCATAGACTGGACTCTACAACAAAGCTTAGTGTCATCTGCAAAAATTGAAACAGTGCTGTTAATTCCTTCCTCTATATCATTAATAAATAAATTAAATAAAAGTGGACCCAGCACTGAACCTTGGGGTACACCACTTATAACTGGGGATCATTCAGAGTATGAATTATTCACCACCACTCGCTGAGTACGCTCCTTCAGCCAGTACTCAATCCAGTTACAGAGTAGATTTTCTAATCCAACCGACCTTAATTTACCCGTCAGACGTCTATGAGGGACCATGTCAAACGCTTTTGCAAAGCCCAAATACAGTGTAAACCCGCCTTAGGGGAAAATGCAAGCAAAAATGGCAAGCAAAAATTGCAAGAGCCCCACTGCGAAACACAATATTTCGATGTTATTTGCTGATTTCCATTGAAATACTGAATTTTTTTGTCTCTTTGGACCCTACTGTTCAGGTTCTTGTTTGTGCATTATATACAGTGGGGGGGGGGGGAATATTTAGTCAGCCACCAATTGTGCAAGTTCTCCCACTTAAAAAGATGAGAGAGGCCTGTAATTGACATCATAGGTAGACCTGAACTGTGAGAGTCAAAATGAGAAAAAAAATCCAGAAAATCACATTGTCTAATTTTTAAAGAATTTATTTGCAAATTATGGTGGAAAATAAGTATTTGGTCACCTACAAACAAGCAAGATTTCTGGCTCTCACAGACCTGTAACTTCTTATTTAAGAGGCTCCTCTGTCCTCTACTCATTACCTGTAGTAATGGAACCTGTTTGAACTTGTTATCACTATAAAAGACACCTGTCCACAACCTCAAACAGTCACACTCCAAACTCCACTATGGTGAAGACCAAAGAGCTGTCGAAGGACACCAGAAACAAAATTATAGACCTGCACCAGGCTGGGAAGACTTAATCTGCAATAGGCAAACAGCTTGGTGTGAAGAAATCAACTGTGTGAGCAATAATTGGAAAATGGAAGACATACAAGACCACTGATAATCTCCCTCGATCAGGGGCTCCACGCAAGATCTCATCCCGTGGGGTCAAAATGATCACAAGAACTGTGAGCAAAAATCCCAGGACCACACGGGGGGACCTAGTGAATGACCTTCAGAAAGCTGAGACCAACGTAACAAAGGATACAGTCAGTAACACACTACACCTCCTGGGACTCAGATCCCGCAGTGCCAGACGTGTCCCCCTGCTTAAGCCAGTACATATCCGGGACCGTCTGAAGTTTGCTAAAGAGCATTTGGATGTTCCAGAAGAGTATTGGGAGAATGTCATATGGTCAGATGAAACCAAAGTACAACTATTTAGCAGAAACACAACTCGTCGTGTTTGGAGGAGAGTGAATGCTGAGTTGCATCCAAAGAGCACCATACCTACTGTAAAGCATGGGGGTGGAAACATCATGCTTTGGGGCTGTTTCTCTGCAAAGGGACCAGGACGACTGATCCGTGTACATGAAAGAATGAATGGGGCCATGTATTGTGAGATTTTG
Organism: Rhinella marina; assembly: GCA_900303285.1. NCBI lineage: Eukaryota > Metazoa > Chordata > Amphibia > Anura > Bufonidae > Rhinella > Rhinella marina. The sequence continues at coordinate 78,774 of ONZH01024225.1, forward strand.
AGTGCAAACCTACTTCCATCAGCAAGGGCATTGAAAATGAAACGTGGCTGGGTCTTTCAGCATGACAATGATCCCAAGCACACTGCCAGGGCAACAAAGGAGTGGATTCGTAGGAAGCATTTCAAGGTCCTTGAGTGGCATAGCCAGTCTCCAGATCTCAACCCCATAGAAAACCTTTGGAGGGAGTTGAAAGTCTGTGTTGCCCAGCGACAGCCCCAAAACATCACTGCTCTAGAGGAGATATGCATGGAGGAAAGGGCCAACATACCAGCAACAGTGTGTGCCAACCTTGTGAAGACTTACAGAAAATGTTTGACCTCTGTCATTGCCAACAAAGAATATATAACAAAGTATTGAGATGAACTTTTGTTATTGACCAAATACTTATTTTCCACTATAATGTGCAAATAAATTCTTTAAAAATCAGACAATGTGATTTTCTGGATTTGTTTTCTCATTTTGTCTCTCATAGTTGAGGTCTACCTATGATGTCAATTACAGGCCTCTCTCATCTTTTTAAGTGGGAGAACTTGCACAATTGGTGGCTGACTAAATACTTTTTTTCTCCACTGTACTGAGTATTCATGCTTTACGTGTGAGTAAAATTGTCAGCACTAAGGTATAGTAAGATGAGTGAGGAGTTGGAGCTGAGCAGTTCTTAATAATATAAAAAATAAAAAAATATTAAAATTAAAATCACCTCCCTTTCCCCATAATTAAAAACAAACAATAAGAAAAAATAAACATCATAGGCATTGCTGTATTCCTAACTGCCCAAGCTATTAAAATATAAATTTATTTATCTCATATGGTGATTGCCATAATAGAAAAAATTTAAATGTGCAATTTATTGTTTTTAAAAACTATAAAAAAAAGTTTTGTCAGAATATGACAATGAAAAGAAAAAAAATATTAAGTTTTTTTTTCAGTATTGCACACACAAGAAAAGCTATATAAATATGGTATTGTTATAATTTTATTGACCCAGAAAATGAAGTTAACAGGTCAATTTTTCTGCATAGGGATTACCGGAAAAACAAAACCTATAAAACTGTGGCAGAATTAAGTTTTTGTTTCCAAGTTTTTGGAATTTTTTTTCCAGCTTCCCACTACATCATATGCAATATTAAATGGTCCCATTAGAAAGTACAACTTGTCCCACAAAAAACAATACAAGCCCTCATAAGGCTTTATGAACTGAAAAATAAAAAGTTATGGCTCTGGGAAGGCAGGGAGTAAAACATGGAAATGCAAAAACAGAAAATCACAGGGTGCTGAAGGAGGTTAATTAATAAAATCTATTTGCAATGAAAAATTAAAATATGTACAAATGAAACATCAGACTGCTTCCCTAATGAATGGTGTTTTCAAATTAGTAATAATTAAGCGGTACGTCCCAGAAGAAATCAAATTGCAAATACTTGATTAGATCATAGTATTTAACAGCAATATTTTGGAGCACTTGCCTGGCTGATCAACAGACATGGGAGCACGAGTTACAGAAGCACTAATATGAAATGTATCATTGTCTCATCTGTTTTCATCTAGATATAAATGAAATCCTAGGAAATATACTATATCTTGATAGCAGGAGTCAAAGAGCATATTGCCATATGAGATATACTAGTGCAATGATACTTTACAGTTTGTATTATAAATCTTTTGTCTTTGCAATATCACCTTTTATTTTTCTTGATCAGACTCATGTCCCAGGTCTCCAGCAACTTTTGTCCGAATATTGATTCTGATGAATGACATATGCAGAAGACCTTACAGCTGTATGAACTAATGGAACTTTTATTCTAACTCATGCAATTCATTGCACCAAACGTTCCTGATTTGTATTTCTGTGAGAGGACCCATAAGGCTACTTTCACATTGTCGGCAGCCTTTTCCGGCAGGCTGTTCTGGCGGGAGAACAACCTGCTAGACCAGTGCTACTGCAAGTCCACCTTGCTGGCGGAAGTACGCTCCGCCCATTCACTATAGTGGCAAACATGTGTGCTGTAGTTTTATACAGTGTGCTGTAGTTTTATTCCGGCAGCCTCTCAGTATGTTTGCCGTGCTGTGGCTGGACCTCCTCCATTATAGTGAATGGGGCCAGAGCAGACTTCCGCCAGGTTGGACTTGTGGTAGCATGGATCCTGCAGACTGTTCCCCCACTGGAACAGCCTGCCGGAAAAGGCTGCCACCAATGTGAAAGTAGCCTAATCCTGACATGTCTACTTGCATTTACCATGCAATATAAATTCTGGAACATCTGTTCCTACAAGTCCACGTCTTATTATTCATGTGTTTCTTTTAGAAGTTATGAATGAGCTGTTAGCGGTTTGCAATGAAGGCCCAGCTGGATGTCACCAGTTAAGGGATGTGTCTGTGAACAATCTGCCCCTGGAAGCACTGAGTGAATAATGTCAGACTATTACAGGACACACTCCCAACTGGTAACACCCAACTGGACCTTCATTGCAAACTATCAGCAATTCCTTCATAATTTTTAGAAGGAATAATAAATCAACGGTATAACATAGAGTGCTCCATGAATTTTTACAAGGGGGATGCAAGTAATTGTTAAAGTGTATGTGTCAGGAGAGGTTACAGGTGCTCTTTAACGATATTATGATGTGAGAACAGAGATTTAGAGCCTCTTGTTCTCAAAACAGTGGTGAGATCAAACCTAATTGACTATTATAACCTGACTGACGGATCATAAAAGTAAAGAAAGAGCTATCATTGGAGAAGCTCTTTAAAGGGGTTCATAAAACAAAACTACTATTATAAATATATTCCCAAATACCTGTCATTAGTTATATAGGCTCATTTTGTCTAGGGAGAAATCATCCGGTAAAACAAAATGGACGCTGTCCTATTAGTACAATTATTAGAATTAGTCAGAGAGCTGAAAACTCATAAAACAGGATGTTGGCCCAATGTGGCTTAGTCACCCATATAAAAAATTGCCATATTTTAGGACCCGTGGTAAAAGTGCTGCCAAAAATTTTATCTTCAAATTAAAAGCAGATAGCAACACATATTCTTTATGGGGGCAGCCATCTTGTCTGAGCTGTTCTGAACAGCATTTCTCCTGTGTTATCTATACACCGAGGTGATATCATTACAGGCAGGATTAGAATGACAGATAAAAATAATGCAGTAAAAATAATGTGTACACAACAAGAAGTGACACCTATTATTAGGCTTCGCGGCCAGTGTGAAAAGTTCCGGTCTCTGTTTAAATATGGATATTGACATGGAAAATATAAAAACGTTATTTAAATAATAGGTTATTTTCTTATGACACATTCCCTTTAAAAAATACAGAAAATGTTGGATGTTACTGTCACTTATTTTTTATATCTATTCTCAACTCAAACTGTTAGAATCGCATTGTAACTTATATACACAGTTAATTAATTGTACCTTTGTTTCACATGTCTGCGGATATGATGCTGAAAAAAATAACTTTTAAACAATATGCTAATGGGCTTTCAAGTGACCAGGGGTGTTTTCTATTGCTGCAGGTGCCCAAGCCCCAAAGCAGTATTCATCAAGAACTCTTCCTCTGTCTTTCTGTAAGCCAGACCAGTGTCCTGCTTACGTCACTGTCTCTGCTCCTGAAATTCTGCACCTGCCCATATGACCGCCAGTGAGTCAATGATCAAACTGTGCCAACACTGTTTGCTAGCGCAAATTATTATAACTCGAGAAGAGCATTGTGCAGCATATGCCCAGGCCCAACAATGATGTGCGAAGGCATGGGATTTCAGGAGCACAGACAGTGATGTAAGCAGGCACTTGCATCAATAGAAAACACCCCTGGGCACTTGCAGCAATAGAACACACCCCTGGGCACTTGCAGCAATAGAAAACACCCCTGGGCACTTGCAGCAATAGAAAACACCCCTAGGCACTTGCAGCAATGGAAAACACCCCTAGGCACTTGCAGCAAAAGAAAACACCCCTGGGCACTTGCAGGAATAGAAAACACCCCTGGGCACTTGCAGCAATAGAAAACACCCCTGGGCACTAGCAGGAATAAAAAAACACCCTTGGGCACTTGCCAGCGACTTAACATACAGTATCGCTTCAAAGTTCTTTATTTAGCATCACAGCCACAGACAAGGGAAATAAAGGTATCATTTGTGAACTACAATGTGATTCAAGAAGTTTGAGTTAAGGAAATTAGCTGGCATTCCCCCTTTAACTATTTATTTTTGAGCTATGGAGGAACACATTGATGCCTTTGGTCTTTGGTGCTGACCAAGAATATTGGTGAGGAAACCTAACAAGTGGATGGTAGCTATCTCTTATACTGTATATGTCTCTACCTAGCAAATAGATTTATTTACCAAGTATATGAAAAATGCAATGTTGTGGAGAGCGAAGGACTAGGTGAAGTACCAGGACTGTGAGGGGAATTAAAGGTTATACGTAGATGCAGATAAAGTCATCACGTTTAAGTCACCAGAGTCTTTGTCTGGGAAATAACAAATGAAGGTGCAGTAGTGTCATACAGTATTTATGTCCAGGGATAGTGTACAACATGAGCAAATAATAAAGACAAATGAAGAAATGTGCTGCAGCCAAAGTGCTTGGTGGGAAATGATAAATAATGGAGACAGAAGTCATTAGGAAAAAAATTGTTCTCAGAATCCATGGTACACTCTAGTATATAATGGAAGCAGGCACTTCACAATCAAGATTAAAAGCTACAGCAATGCGGGCAAATAGAATGCAATGGAAGACATGAATTATCATAAGCAGTAGTAAAATTCCTTTCATTATTTTTGTCCAGAAGAAAGCTTGGACATCAAGGCAAAAAATAGGGACTTGCACAAAATTGGAATCAGAAGACGGAGTGAAGATTACCAGTTCTCTTCAGTTCAAATGTCTCAAACTGTCAGCACTGAATGGACAATATTAGACAATGCAGTCACAAAAGACATTCTAAGTTGAAGGGAAGGTAATGCCCAGTTTTCAATTTATTCATACTATATACCTCCAGGAGGAATTAGGGTATAACACATGGTCATGATCTTCTAGGGATACGGCTAGCCACAGTCAGCTACCTGATGAAGACAACACTGTATGGGCAGCCTGAATTCTTAATGGCTGCGCTGTATTAACCACCTAACTGTTTTGCCGGAGTCCAGATCCAGCAGTGGGAAAAGTAGCTAACTGGGGAGAGGAGGGCTGGTTTAGATGCTGCTACATATCTCCTGAATGGTAGCAGCTAGAAATATTCAACTGGTCTTGTTTGAAAGCTGACATTCCAAGCAATACGTTCAGGAGAGGGGAAGATATCACTGATAGAAATCGGGATGCTGTGAATGCAGCTGAAAGTGAAATAAACAGCAGGTTTCATCCGTAATTATTCCCGACTTGATTTCTAACAGTGATTTCTCCTCTGTTGCTTGGACTTATATGAAAGCCTGGAATGTCAACTTTCAAACAAGACCAGTTGCATGTTTCTAGCTGCTACCATTCAGGAGATAGTAGCATCTAAAGCAGCCCTGTCCCCTCCAGTTAACTACTTTTCCCACTGCCCTAGCTGGACTCAGGCAAAATAGCTAGGTGGTTAAAGGTGCCATCCGGCCTATACAGTGTGGTCTTCATTTGTTAAATATCAGCCAGTTGTGGCCTAATTGGCTGCACGGTTTTTGACCACAGTTTGCTGCGACCCGAAAGGATCATAACACGCCGCCTGGTTGTACCCTTAGGCTGAATGCTCACGATCAGGATTGCGTGCAGATTTTCCGCATGGATTTGCATGCAGAAAATCCGCACCACAGGTCATGTTTATTGTATTCAATGAGAATTTGAAATTCTCATGCACACAATGCAGATTTTTTCAGTGTGTATTTTGACCTATGGTGCGGATTTTAAAATCAGCAGCATGTCAATTTATTTTATTTTTCCTGACTGGATTTTCTCCATTCACTTCAATGAGGAGAGTAAAATCCACAAAAAATCCTCATGCAAAACCGCATGTAAATCTACACCAATTAATGCGGATTGACCGCACAGATTTCCCTGTGAACACCTGCGGATTTCAGTGTCTATTGCCTGCACATAAATCCTGAATGTGTGCATTTACATTAACAGAGAAATGTTAAAGGTGGAGCTAAAGCTCATTTATGTCTAGTAAGGCTGGACTAGAGACGAAGCCTATGGGGGAGGCCGGCATGATGGGGGTGGTTAAGGGAAGCATACCGGATTATAAGTGGAGGATTTAAATGAGGGAGGTGGGGCAAACTGAAAGGGGGGCATTAGGTTAAAAAGGGATGCAGGGGGAGAGTACGGTGCCATGTTAGGTAGTTAAGGGGACAATCAACTGCCCACCCTCCCTTCTGTTTTCTGGTGCTGAGGGGGTTGGATTGTGGGGAGGATTGTGTGGTTTTGTCGCAGCACCTGTGGCGGTGGGAGGTCCTCGAAGTTGCCTGGTTGCTGAGCAGGAGAGGGCTGAACGGTTGGGACTGGACTCCCTTGGTTGGTAGTTGATGGCGGATTTGACGGCTCCATCAGTTGATGTCTCCGAGCTGGTGATCAACGGCTGGAAACAAGTTGGAGTTCCCTGCATGGGAATTTAAGTTAACCACTTCCCATCCGAGCCATTTACCCCCTACCTGACCAGGCCGAATTTTGCAAATCTGACATGTGTGACTTCATGTGGTAATAACTTTGGAACGCTTTTACTTATCCAAGCGATTCTGAGATTGTTTTCTCGTGACACATTGTACTTCAAGTTAATGGTAAATTTGAGTCGATAAGTTTTAATTTTATTTATAAAAAAATGCAAAAGTTAACGAAAATTTGAAAAAAAAATTCACTGTTTTCTGAATTTGAATCTCTCTGCTTTTAACACAGATAGTGATACCCCATAAAATCCTTTTTAATTTACATTCCCCATATGTCTACTTTATGTTGGCATCATTTTGGTAGTGTCATTTTATTTTTTTAGGACAGTAGAAGGTTTAGAATTTTAGACGCAATTTTTGCAAACTTGCAAAATCAACTTTTTTAAGGGCCAGTTCAGTTCTGAAGTCAGTTTGTGAGGCTTACATAATAAAAACCACCCATAAATTACCCCATTTTAGAAACTACACCCCTCAAACTATTCAAAACTGGTTTTAGAAATGTTGTTAACCCTTTAAGTATTCCACAGGAATTAAAGCAAAATAGATGTGAAATTTCAAAATTTCACTTTTTTGCAGATTTTCTATTTTAATCATTTTTTTCCTGTAACACATCAAGGGTTAACAACAAAACAAAATTCAATATTTATTACCCCGATTCTGCAGTTTGCAGAAACACCCCACATGTGGTGGTAAACTGTTATTTGTGGATACGCCAGGGCTCAGAAGGGGAGGAGCAGCATCTGCATTTTCTAAAAAAAATCATGTTTTTGTGTTGCAATTTTTTAAGAGCCATTTTTTTTCATTTTTCTGGCTATGATCTTGTGTGGGGGCTAATTTTTTGCGGGATGAGGTGACGTTTTTATTGATATCAGTTTGGGATGCATACGACTTTTTGATTGTTTGATATTATGTTTTTTTGGTAGGTGAGGCAACAAAAAAAAGCTGTTTTGGCATAATTTTTATTAGATTTTTTACGCAGTTCACTTGATGGGGTAGATCATGTGATATTTTTATAGAGCCGCTCATTTCGGACGCGGTGATACCAAATATGTCTATTTTATTTATTTATTTTTATTTGTAACATTTTTTTAATGACATATTTGGGGGAAAATTAATTTTTTTTATGTGATTTTTTATTTTTTTTTATATAATACCTGGGAACGGTCCTTGCCTTCTCTTTGGGGTACCCTGCTGTCACTAACAGCAGGTATGCCACTGTGCAGCTGCACGATTAGCGTGCAGCTGCTATTTCTGAATGGACGTTCAGAAACGTCCATTCAGAAATAGACAACCACTTCACGGACGTTTATATCCTATGGGCGGACATGAAGTGGTTAATTAATTAATTATGTGGGTTTTGAGCACTTTCCTTCATCATTTGTGTTATTTAATAATTCTGTCTGTTTTGAAAAAAATGGCTGCTGTGGCCGATAAAATTCACTATGATGTCTGAGTCATTATCTGGGGAGGAGTAGTGGAAGGTAATAATTAATGTAGTATATGGTGGACCAATAACCAATACCAACATCATGTGCTGACATGATTTCAAAACCAGTGTAGGAGAGTGGGTGATAAAAAGTAGTGCTTGTGATTAATTTATTGCCCATGATGGCATTATGGCTGGCACTTGAAGGATGCACTGTGGTGCCACATATAGCTAACCTGCCTGTTATGTGATAGTTGAAGTGAATTTATTACTGATGACTTGATTTTGGTCTATATATAAAACACACCAAAAGTATGAAACCACACATGTACAACCAAGGCAATTATGACATGCTACCTACAGTGCCTTGCGAAAGTATTAGGCCCCCTGGAACTTTTCAACCTCTTCCACATTTCAGGCTTCAAACAAAAAGATATAACATTTTAAATTTTTGGTGAAGAATCAATGACAAGTGGGTCACAATTGTGAAGTGGAACGAAATTTATTGGATTATTTAAACTTTTTTTGTAATAATAAAACTGAAAAGTTGGGCGTGCAAAATTATTCGGACAATTTACTTTCCGTTCTGAAAACTCACTACAGAAGTTCATTGAGGATCTCTGAATGATCCAATGTTGTCCTAAATGACTGATGAAGATAAATAGAATCCACCTGTGTGTAATCAAGTCTCTGTATAAATGCACCTGCTCTGTGATAGTCTCAGGGTTCTGTTTAAAGCACAGAGAGCATCATGAAGACCAAGGAACACACCAGGCAGGTCCATGATACTGTTGTGGAGAAGTTTAAAGCCGGATTTGGATACCAAAAGATTTCCCAAGCTTTAAACATCCCAAGGAGCACTGTGCAAGCGATCCTATTGAAATGGAAAGAGTATCAGACCACTGCAAATCTACCAAGACCCGGCCGTCCCTCTAAACTTTCATCTCAAACAAGGAGAAGACTGATCAGAGATGCAGCCAAGAGGCCCATGATCACTCTGGATGAACTGCAGAGATCTACAGCTGAGGTGGGAAACTCTGTCCATAGGACAACAATTAGTCGAACACTTCACAAATCTGGCCTTTATGGAAGAGTGGCAAGAAGAAAGACATTTCTCAAAAATATCCATAAAAAGTCTCATTTACATTTTGCCACAAGCCACCTGGGAGACACACCAAACATGTGGAAGAAGGTGCTCTGGTCAGATGAAACCAAAATCAAACTTTTTGGAAACAATGCAAAACGATATGTTTGGCATAAAAGCAACACAGCTCATCACCCTGAACACACCATCCCCACTGTCAAACATGGTGGTGGCAGCATCATGGTTTGGGCCTGCTTTTCATCAACAGGGACAGGGAAGATGGTTAAAATTGATGGGAAGATGGATGGAGCCAAATACAGGACCATTCTGGATGAAAACCTGTTGGAGTCTGCAAAAGACCTGAGCCTAGGACGGAGATTTATCTTCCAACAAGACAATGATCCCAAGCATAAAGCAAAATCTACAATGGAATGGTTCAAACATAAACATATCCAGGTCTTAGAATGGTCAAGTCAAAGTCCAGACCTGAATCCAATTGAGAATATGTGGAAAGAGCTGAAAACTGCTGTTCACAAACGCTCTCCATCCAACCTCAAAGAGCTCGAGCTGTTTTGCAAGGAAGAATGGGCAAGAATTTCAGTCTCTAGATGTGCAAAACTGATAGAGACATACCCCAAGCGACTTGCAGCTGTTATCGCAGAAAAAGGTTGCGCAACAAGGTATTAATGCAAGGGGGCCGAATAATTTTGCACGCCCCACTTTTCAGTTTTATTATTACAAAAAAAGTTTAAATGATCCAATAAATTTCGTTCCATTTCACAATTGTGACCCAATTGTTGTTGATTCTTCACCAAAAATTTAAAATGTTATATCTTTTTGTTTGAAGCCTGAAATGTGGCAAAAGGTTGAAAAGTTCCAGGAGGGCGAATACTTTCGCAAGGCACTGTATATTGGAACACTCAAAACGGATGTTTTAACTACAATTCGTGTAATCATGTCAGTCTGCATATCCTCTTATTTAGGCCTCATGTACACGACTGTATGTATTTTGCGGTCCGCAAAAAATACGGATGACATCCATGTGCATTCTGTATTTTGCGGAACAGAACAGCTGGCCCCTAATAGAACAGTACTATCCTTGTCCGTAATGTGGACAATAATAGGACATGTTCTATTTTATTGTGGAACGGAAAAATGGACATACGGAAACAGAATGCACACGGAGTACCTTCCGTTTTTTTTTTTAAATGAATGGTTCCGCATATGGTCCGCAAAAAAACGGAACGGACACGGAAAGAAAATACGTTCGTGTGCATAAGCCCTTATAGGGATGCCGTTTCATTGCAGTATATAATGCTTACATGAATATGCACTCTTGATCGGAGGCTGCAGTGTACATGTGTTGTCCTAATCTGAGGATAAGCGGTATTTTTTATTTTATTTTGGCATTTATATACATGCCAATATTAGAGCTGTCTTTAGCTATTTGGGATTGGAACTAACTGTGGTTACCGTGGTGATATTTTCACCTTTATTATTTTATGTGGAAGATTTATTGACCGGTTTCCCACAAGGTGTGTTTTCTCTGAATTGTGAATCCATACTGCATATTTCTGATATTTTTATCATGATATTTTTTATTACAATGAAATAAAGGATGAATTTGTATTCCATGTGTAGTTTCATACTTTTGGTGTTTTGTGCAATTGGTTTTGGTGTTTTGTGCAATTGATTTTGGTGGTCTTTCTTGGTCTATATGTGTTTAGGAGTCCAGTTTAGTGTCTGCATTCATTTTTATATTTGATGAATGAGGTCATATGCACTACTTCAAATGCTTTATGTTCGGTATATGATCTATAAATGGACAATACATCTCTTAATTTTTCTGCTGTTATAATACATTGCTTCTTAGAATCTCCCAGATATCACCTCTTGAAAGGTGACTATACATGCATGGCCACCTCTCTTCTGTAGACAGAAATGTGGAGCTGTCATATCAGGGGCGGACTGGGAACTTTTTTTTATTGTGGCACATTATACCACTCCAACAGAGCTAAATACCACAGTCCATCACAAAATACATCCCCAAAAACTTCCAATGGCTGGAAGTGAGGAGGGCCCAGGTAGCCCCCTGGTCATCGGCCCACAGGAAAATTTCCCTGTAAGGTCTATGGCCAATCCGTCCCTGTGTCATATTTAGTAACAAAGAGAGTATGTCACCTATATTTAGCTTACATAATTAAGCATACGTATGTACAGTCAGGGGTGGGATTAAAATTTTTTACAACAGGTTCCCTACTCAACGACGGACACGCGGCGTCACAACACGTTTACATATACATACACCATATATATGCAGCACACATAGACATAAATACACCATATACATGGTACACATGTCCTTAAAAATGATTTTAGTATTTTCCGAAATACTGCCTGTACCAGGAGCCACACAAGAAAGGCAGCGGGAGATTAGGGAGGTTAACAAGTGGCTCAAGAACTGGTGTAGGAAGGAGGGGTTTGGGTCCCTTGAGAACTGGGCCAACTTCTCTGTCGGCTACAGGCTCTATCATAGGGATAGTCTGCACCTCAATGGGGAAGGGGCAGCTGTTTTGGGAGAGAAGATGGCTGGAAGGCTGGAGGAGTGTTTAACCTAGGGACTGGGGGGAGGGTAACTGCATTATAGGAGGGAAAGATAGTGCAGATAGAGACCTGGGGCAAGGAAATGGAACTGGGGGAGGAATGGAAGGAGGAACTAGAACAGTTCAGAAGGAAAGGTGCAGGGTAAAAAATATACATCAACCTCTTAATTGTATGTACACTAATGCAAGAAGCTTAACTAATAAAACTGGTGAACCGGAAGCAGTGAAGAGGAGGACTATGACATAGTGGGAGTAACTGAGACATGGCTGGATGATAGCTATGACTGGGCAGTTAACGTACAGGGTTACAGTCTGTTTGGAAAGGATCGCCAAAACCGGAGAGGGGGAGGGGTCTGCCTTTATGTAAAATCCTGTCTAAAGCCCACACTCCGGGAAGATATAAGTGAGGGACATGAAGATATGGAGTCACTGTGGGTAGAAATACATGGAGCCAACAATAATAAAATACTAATAGGGCTTTATTATAAACCACCTAATATACCAGAGTCCACAGAAAATCTACTTCTAAACAAAATAGATGAGGCACCAAATCATAATGAGGTCGTTATTATGGGGGATTTCAACTACCCACATATAGACTGGAAAACTGAAACCTGTGTATCTCATAAAGGAAACAGGTTCTTGGCAATAAACAAAGACAATTACCTTTCCCAACTGGTTCAGGACCCGACTAGGATGGCCATACTGGACTTAGTATTAACCAATAGACCTGACAGAACAACAGATAGGCAGGTTGGGGACACCTGGGAAATAGTGACCATAAAATAATAACCTTCCATTTGTCATTCAAAAGAGTGTTTTTTTCAGGGAGGAACAAAAATACCAACTTTAAAAAAGCAAAATTTAGCCAACTAAGAGAGGCCATAGGCCTAACTAACTGGGACAAAGTCCTCAAAAATAAAACTACAGCCACAAAATGGGATATTTTTAAAAGCATCCTAATATTTAATTGTGAGAGGTACATACCTTATATAAAAGGGTAAGAAACAAGAAAAAACCAATGTGGATAAATAAAACTGTAAAGAAAGCAATAAATGACAAAAAGAAAACAAGAGGGGAGCGAGGAAGCATTGAGAAACTATAAGGAAAAAAAATAGAATATGTAAAAGACAAATAAAAGCAGCCAAACTAGAGACCGAGAGATTAATCGCCAAAGAGAGTAAAACTAACCCTAAAATGTTCTTCAATTATATAAACAGTAAAAAGTATAAACCTGAAGGTGTCGGCCCCTTACAGAGTAATGAGGGGGGAGTTGCAGAGAATGATGAGGAGAAAGCAAAGCTACTAAATATTTTTTTCTCCACTGTATTCACTGAGGAAAATAAACTGTCAGATGAAATGCAGAATATAAAAGTAAATTCCCCATTAAAAGTGCGCTGTCTGACCCAGGAAGAAGTACAGCGGCGTCTTAAAAAGATTAAAGTAGACAAATCGCCAGGACCGGATGGCATACACCCCCGTATCCTAAGAGAATAAAATGTCATAGCCAGACCCTTATTTCTGATATTTAAGGACTCTATACTGACAGGGAGTGTTCCACAGGATAGGTGCATAGCAAATGTGGTGCCAATATTCAAAAAGGGTCCAAAAACAGAGCCCGGAAACTATAGGCCGGTAAGTTTAACATCTGTCGTGAGTAAACTGTTTGAAGGTTTTCTAAGAGATGCTATCTTGGAGTACCTCAATGAAAATAAGCAAATACTGTATTTTTCGCCCTATAAGACGCACCGGCCCATAAGACGCACCTAGGTTTTAGAGGAGGACAACAGGAAAAAAATATTTTTCATTAGACCTCTGGTCAGACCAGCAGTCAGACCCCCAATGTTAATCAGACCTCAGCTAACAGCCCTAATAAGACCCCCAATGTTAATTGGACCCCAATAAGACCTCAGATCAGACCCCAATCTGAATAACCCCCAATCAGACCTCAGATAAGAGCCCCATGCTTCTCATCAGCCCCTATATGCCTCCTCTCAGCCCCCCAGCAGCCTCATAGCCCGCAGCCATATGTCAGCTCCACTTCATCAGCCTAATGTCAGCCCCAGTCTCATGTCAGCCCCATGTCACCCCCCAGCCTCATGCCAGCCCCCATGCCTCATGTCAGCCCCATGTCAGCCTTCATGCCTCATTGCCAGCCCTATGTCAGCCCCCATGCCTCATGACAGCCCCATGTCAGCCCCCAGCCTCATGCCAGCCCCATGTCAGCCCCCAGCCTCATGCCAGCCCCATGTCATCCCACCCTCATGCCAGCCCCATGTCAGCCCCCATTCCTCATGCCAGCTCCATGTCAGCCCTCATGCCTCATGCCAGCCCCATGTCAGCCCCCAGCCTCATGTCAGCCCCCATGCCTCATGCCAGCCCCATGTCAGCCCCCATGCCTCATGCCAGCCCCATGTCAGCCCCCATGCCTCATGCCAGCCCCATGTCAGCCCCCAGCCTCATGCCAGCCCCATGTCAGCCCCCATGCCTCATGCCAGCCCCCAGCCTCATGCCAGCCCCATGTCAGCCCCCAGCCTCATGACAGCCCTAATGCCTCAGTTCTAATTAAAAAAAAATTCACTTATCTTTCCTGCTCCTGGATGCCGCCACTCCTCTCTGCCCGCGCTCTGTCTTCTCCCTGCCGCCGGCTGTGCTGTGACCCGGCACTCACAGCGTGAGGTCACAGAGCGCCCTCACGCTGTACGCAGCACAGCACAGCCGAACGGAGGACCAGGAAGCGGTAAGTACCGAGTCTTCACCTCTTCCTTGTACTCCGGTGCTAATGAGCGCTTCCATTATGGAAGCGCTCATTAACATTTGCCCCATAAAACGCAGGGGCATTTTTCCCCCATTTTTTGGGGGGGAAAAAGTGTGTCTTATGGGGTGAAAAATACGGTAACTCCATATCAGCATGGCTTCATGAGGGATCGGTCATGTCAAACTAATTTAATCAGTTTCTATGAGGAGGTAAGTTCTAGACCGCGGTGAATCAATGGATGTCGTATATCTGGACCTTTCCAAAGCATTTGACACTGTACCGCATAAAAGGTTAGTATATAAAATGAGAATGCTTGGCCTGGGAGAAAATGTCTGTATGTAGGTAAGTAACTGGCTCAGTGATAGAAAACAGAGTGTGTTTATTAATGGCACATACTCAGATTGGGTCACTGTCACCAGTGGGGTACCACAGGAGTCAGTATTGGGCCCTATTCTCTTCAATATATTTATCAATGATCTTGTAGAAGGCTTGCACAGTAAAATATCAATTTTTGCAGATGACACTAAACTGTGTAAAGTAATTAACACAGAAGAGGACAGTGCACTGCTACAGATGGATAGACTGGAGGCTTAGGCAGAGAAGTGGCAGATGAGGTTTAACACAGACAAATGTAAGGTTATGCATATGGGAAGGAATAATGCAAGTCACCAGTACATACTAAATGTTAAAACACTGGGTAACTCTGACATGGAAAACGACCTAGAAATTTTAGTAAACAGCAAACTAAGCTGCAGAATCCAGTGTCAGACAGCTGCTGCCAAGGCCAATAAGATAATGGGTTGCATCAAAAGGGGCATAGATGCCTGTGATGAGAACATAGTCCTGCCACTTTACAAATCACTAGTCAGACCACACATGGAGTACTGTGTACAGTTCTGGGCTCCTGTGTACAAGGCAGACATAGCAGAGCTGGAGGGGGTTCAGAGGAGGGCAAATAAAGTAATAACTGGAATGAGTGGACTACAGTACCCAGAAAGATTATCAAAATTAGGGTTATTTACTTTAGAAAAAAGACGACTGAGTGGGGATCTAATAACCATGTATAAATATATCAGGGGCCAGTACAGAGATCTCTCCCATGAACTATTTATCCCCAGGACTGTGACTGTGACGAGGGGACATCCTCTGCGTATGGAGGAAAGAAGATTTGCACACAAACATAGAAGAGGATTCTTTATGGTAAGAGCAGTGAGACTATGGAACTCTATGCCTGAGGAGGTGGTGATGGTAAGTTCACTAAAAGAGTTCAAGAGGGGCCTGGATGTATTTCTGGAGGGTAACAATATTACAGGTTATAGCTACTAGAGATGGGTCGTTGATCCAGGGAGTTATTCTGATTGCCTGATTGGAGTCGGGAAGGAATTTTTCCCCTAAAGTGGGGAAAATTGTCTTCTACCTCACAGGGGATTTTTGCCTTCCTCTGGATCAACTTGCAGGATAACAGGCCGAACTGGATGGACAGATGTATTTTTTCGGCCTTATAAACTATGTTACTATGTTACATACATAAATACACCATATATACACTACACACACATACCACCCAACTAAGGAACTAAACTATCAGCGGCACAAGAAGCAATGGAAGTGAACATATCCAGCAGCCCTGCCGCCGCTAGAGCACCGGATCGGGACTCAGCCGATAACATGCTTCTCTGATCCAGTTATAATTTTAACAACCGGATCTGAAGAACTCGAGGGAACTGGCTGAATCCCATGCCTGTGTACAGTACTGCACTACAACATAGTTCAAACCATAGCTTTGGTACTTATATTACCATCTCTAATCCACTTTGATGGATATGTAAATTATGCATCAAATGCCAATTTGGCCATTATAACTCCTTCAAAGAGTCCAAGCCTGCCTCTTCTCTTGGTCCCAGTTTCTTGTCCTTGCACTCCCAAGTCTGTCCCTTCTGCCTGCAACATTACCGATTCTCTTCCACTCTTCTTGCAACATCACTGAGTCGCTGTATTCAAATCCTATGCACTGAAGATGCCAGCCGTGTCTTGGATCCACAGTAGATACCGTGAGACTGATGCCCACTGATGCACTGTAATGCACAGGCTCAAATAAATGTCAGTGTGCGACGGCACAAGATTTGGATGCAGTATCTTGGGGACATCACAGGCAGAGAGAAAGGGGAACAGTAATGTTGCAGGTAGAGGCAACTGATTTTGAAGATCAAGAAAAGAGGTGGATTTAGGCTGTTTGAAAGATTTAAATCGCCCAGCTGGGCACTGGTGCCTCATTTGCATAACCTATTGAAGTTCTTTTTGGACATCAGAAATGGTGATAAAAGTATGAAAGGTGTGATTTGAATGTTGTGCTAGTGCACATAAGTACTTAATTATATATGCTAAATATAGGTGACAGACAATAGGTGACAGTGTAGTGTTTGTACATAGCAGACTATTCAAGCAGGGTGGCAGAGCACTTGCCTAGAGCTGTGTTACATAGTAACATACAGTAGTAATAGTTTATAAGGTCGAAAAAAGACATCTGTCCATCCAGTTCAGCCCGTTATCCTGCAAGTTGATCCAGAGGAAGGCAAAAAAAACCTGTGAAGTAGAAGCCAATTTTCCCCACTTTAGGGGGAAAAAATTCCTTTCCTCCTCCAATCAGGCAATAACTCCCTGGATCAAACCTCCATGTTACATACATGGAAGACCAGTGGCCACAGGGAAAGCACCTGAGAAATCATGTGGCACCTAGACCACCCACCGCTATATATAAGGGTTCTTCATCTGTATTGGAGGCTTCGTTCATGTCCTTCTTATTACAAAAAGACTGGGCAAAAAAGTCCTGCATGCAGCTCCGTTCGTCCTAATTATGTCCCGAATCAGGCTCTTTTATTACGTTCGTTGTTCTGTTCCTCTAATGGAGCAGAATGACAGAAATAACTAACGTTGGTGAACTCATCCTTATAGGTACCATATTCGTTTCTACATATTTCTTAGTAGTCACAATTCCGTTAATGACTATATTGCTAATAATAACAGAACATTGGTCCATAGCATAGTCATGATGTTTTGTTTTTTACAAAAGCTCAGCAGAATTTTTAATTCCACATAATTGTGATCCTTCTCATTTGTTTTAAGTCCTGTCTGAGATTGTTTAGCAGCCAGTTCTACAATATCCAAGGTTTGCAAGTTCTGTTATCTCACTAATATATTATCTGAAAGATGTCTTTTCTAGTCTCACATTTAGCTGACAGAGCTCGCTTATTGTGGAAACAACAGCTCACTTGTCAAGAAGATGCCATCGGCAACTCTGCACAACTTTCTTTTAATATTCAAAGCAATGAGGATACTTACCATATTTTTTGTATGAGATAGATAGATATCTGGACAATACTATTGAGACACCTACACATTACACCTACTGTACATACAGTAGGCATTAATATGGCATTGGACCCCCTTTCCAGCTAAAACAGCTTCCTCTATTCCAGGAAGGCTTTCTACAAGATTTTAGAGTCTGTCTGTAGGAATCTGTGCCCATTTATCCAAAAGAACATTTGTGAGGTCAGACATTGATGTTGGAGAAGAGGGCCTGTCTCTCAATTTCCATTCTAGTTCATCCCACAGATATTTCATGGGGTTAAGGTCAGGACTCTGTGTGGACCAGTCAAGTTCTTCCACATCATACCCAACTATGCCTTGATAGAACTTGTTTTGTGCACTGGGGCAGTTATGCTGGAACAGAAAAAGGTCCTCCCCAAACTTTACCACAAAGTTGGATGCACATAATTGTCCAAACTGTCTTGGCCTATTGAAGCATTTTAGATTTTCCTTCACTGGAACAAAGGGGCCTAACCCAACCCCTGAAAAGCTACTCCATAGCATTACCCCTCCTTCACCAAACCTTACAGTTGGTAAAATGCAGTCAAGCAAATAATGTTCTCCTGGCATTTACCAAACTCAGACTCATCAATCAGACTGCCAGATAGAGAAGCGTGATAAATCACTCCACAGAACATTTTTCTACTGGCGTTGTGCTTTAGACCACTCCATCCCATGCTTGTCATTGTGCTTGGTGATCTGAAGCTTGCAAGCAGCTGCTCAGCCATGGAAATCCATACCATGAAGCTCCCAATGCACAGTTTGTGTGCTGATGTTAAGGCCAGAGGAAGTTGGGAGCTCTGCAGTTATTGAGTCAGCAGAGCACTGGCAACTTTCGTGCACTATGGGGGAGGTTTATCAAGAACACGACTGCCAGTGGATGCTTCTAATTTATGACAAGGTGCAGGACTCATTATAAATTAAGTGCATCCTCCATCCGTCTGTGTGCCTAAATAGAAATCTTTTCTGGCTTTATTTGCTCCAAAAACTTAAGATAAATTTGTTTAGGCAGCTTGCCATACCCCCTTTCACAAAAGTGACAAGGGCAGCATAAAAACCAACACTTTCGACAATTTTTTCAAAACACGCAGTTTGCGGCTTTTTAATGCCACTTTTCTGGCGCAAACTAAATGATAAATCTCCCTCTTTTGTGCCAAATTTATGATTAGAGATGAGCGAACATGCTCGTCCGAGCTTGGTGCTCGTTCGAGTATTACGGTACTCGTAAGTGCTCGCTGCTAGGACGAGTATCTCGCCATGCTCGAGGAAACGGCATCTCCCGCATTTTGAATTTTTGCCGCCTATAAACTCAGCCAATCACAAGCCAGGAGACTCTGCGGTACACCCAGCATCACATGGGGCCCTTACATGTCGATAGCAGGGGTTGGCTGGCCTGATCAGGTGACCCTGGAATATACTAGTGACTGCCCGCGGTGCTCGGCTCAGATGCTGTCTGGATGTCGTTAGGGACAGATCTGCTGCGTTTCAGGGAGAGTGTTAGGGCCTGGATTTAGTTCTCTGTTAGGCAGGAGTGATCTCAAAAGAACCCGACAGCCCTTCTAAGGGCCACAAGACATTTTTTTTTGTCTCCTGGCTGGGCTGGCTGGCACTAGTAGTGCAGCTATCACCATATATAACACTTTTCTTTTTTATTGTTTTATCTCAGTGATACAAATCCATTTCATACAGCAGTGTGGAACCATTGTGTGTGTCATAGTTCAGCTATCCACTCACCACAAACCACAATCCGTATTTTCTGTCCAGGTGACCCATACTGTACGTCACGTAATCAAATACGGTCTTTTGCTTTTACTGATACAGCTACATTAGAAAAATCTCTGTGCGACATTTGTCTGGGTTGCAGTCAAAATAGCCACAATCAGCAGGGGCTGAGTTTGCTCTCTGATTTCTGCACTGGTTTCTGCACGTCACGTTAAAAAAATATATATATTAAAAAAAAAAAAAAAAAAAAGTTTTTTTGTTGTTTTATCTCAGTGATACAAATCCATTTCATACAGCTGTGTGGAACCATTCTGTGTGTCACAGTTCAGCTGTCCAATCACCACAAACCACAATCCGTATTTTCTGTCCAGGTGACCCATTCTGTACGTCACTTAATTAAAAAAGGTCTTTTGCTCTCACTGATACAGCTACATTACAAAAATCTCTGTGCGACATTTGTCTGGGTTGCAATTAAGCAGACCAAGTCTGCCTAATCTAATAGTTTCCGTGTAATTGCTCCATACTGCACGGTACGTAATAACATACGTAATTTTGCTCTAACTTATCCACCTATATACAAAGCACAATCCGTATTTTCTGTCCAGGTGACAAATTCTGTACGTCACTTAATTAAAAAAGGTCTTTTGCTCTCACTTACACAGCTACATTACAAAAATCTCTGTGCGACATTTGTCTGGGTTGCACTTAAGCAGACCAAGTCTGCCTAGTATAATAGTTTCAGTATAATTGCTCCATACTGCATGGTACGTAATAACATACGTAATTTTGCTCTAACTTATCAACCTATATACAAAGCACAATCCGTATTTTCTGTCCAGGTGACACATTCTGTACGTCACTTAATTAAAAAAGGTCTTTTGCTCTCACTTACACAGCTACATTACAAAAATCTCTATGCGACATTTGTCTGGGTTGCACTTAAGCAGACCAAGTCTGCCTAATCTAATAGTTTCAGTGTAATTGCTCCATACTGCACGGTACGTAATAACATACGTAATTTTGCTCTAACTTATCCACCTATATACAAAGCACAATCCGTATTTTCTGTCCAGGTGACACATTCTGTACGTCACTTAATTAAAAAAGGTCTTTTGCTCTCACTTACACAGCTACATTACAAAAATCTCTGTGCGACATTTGTCTGGGTTGCACTTAAGCAGACCAAGTCTGCCTAATCTAATAGTTTCAGTGTAATTGCTCCATACTGCATGGTACGTAATAACATACGTAATTTTGCTCTAACTTATCCACCTATATACAAAGCACAATCCGTATTTTCTGTCCAGGTGACACATTCTGTACGTCACTTAATTAAAAAAGGTCTTTTGCTCTCACTTACACAGCTACATTACAAAAATCTCTGTGCGACATTTGTCTGGGTTGCACTTAAGCAGACCAAGTCTGCCTAATCTAATAGTTTCAGTGTAATTGCTCCATACTGCATGGTACGTAATAACATACGTAATTTTGCTCTAACTTATCCACCTATATATTTTCTTGTTCAGATTTAACAAGTTTGTGGGTTTCAGTACAGCAGGCCCAGTTATTTATTTTTATATAATACACTTATATACAGAAAATGTTGAACCCCAGGGCTAAGGGTCGAGGATGAGGGCGTGGGCATTCAATTACTGCAGGGGGCAGAGGCCGTGGTCCTGGGCAGGGTGAGACAGTACCTGCTGATGAGGGAGCAGGGGAACGCCGCAGAGCTACACTCCCTAGCTTCATGTCTCAACTTACAGGGACACGTGGTAGAGGACTGTTGAAACCACAACAGTGTGAACAGCTGATGTCGTGGATTGCGGACAATGCTTCAAGTAATTTGTCCACCAGTCAGTCTTCCACGCAGTCCAACCACATTGCCCAAGGGAGCACTCCTCTGGCTCCTCCACCTCAACCTCCTTCCCCCCAGTCTGCCCCCTCCCAGGAAAATTTGGAATGCGATCCGGCATACTCTGAGGAACTGTTTTCTGGACCCTTCCAAGAGTCACAAACCACTTCTCAGGTTGCTGCTGACCTCGTTCCCGATGCCCAAGTTTTCCAACTGTCGCAGTCTGAGGGTGATGATGATGACATTGTTGACTTAGTGGAAGAAGTGTGTAAAGACATGTCGGACGATGAGGAGACACGGTTGTCAGGTTGTCAGACAGTGGTGAAGTTGTTGTCAGGGCAGGAAGTCCGAGGGGGGAGAGGAATCGGAGGATGACGAGGTGACTGACTCAAGCTGGGTTGATAAGCCGAGTGAAGACAGTGCTTCTGAGGCGGAGGCGAGTGCTGCACCAGAACAGGTTGGAAGAGGCAGTTGTGTGTCCAGAGGGAGAAGCAGGGCCAGAGCTGGTGCATCAGCAGCAACTGTCCATGCCCTGACCAATGCTGTTTCTGAGAAGGTCCACCTAACCACGGACACGTGGACAAGTGCTGCCGGGCAGGGACACTATATATCACATTGGGTTAACTTGGTGGAGGCTGGGACTGAGTCTGACCCTGGGGCCGCTCATGTACTGCCCACACCGAGGATTGCGGGGCCTACCTCGGTCACGGTCTCTCAGACGTACTATGCCTCCTCCTCCGACCCCTCCTCCTCCTCCACCTCCTCCTCCAAATTACCATCCGTGGGCACGGCGCCTTCAGTCGGTAGCTCTAGGCGCAGCAGCAGTGCCGTGGGTAAGCGCCAGCAGGCGGTGCTCAAACTGCTGAGCTTAGGTGACAAAAAGCACACCGCCCAAGAGCTGTTACAGGGCATCACGGCGCAGACCAATCTGTGGCTGGCACCGCTGAACCTCAAGCCAGGCATGGTTGTGTGTGACAACGGGCGTAACCTGGTGGTGGCTCTGCATCTCGGCAGACTGACACATGTGCCATGCCTGGCCCACGTGTTCAATCTAATAGTTCAGCGGTTCCTCAAGACATACCCCAATCTGTCTGATTTGCTCACCAAGGTGCGCCGCATCTGTGCGCATTTCCGCAAGTCGACCACAGATGCTGCCACTCTCAGGACAGCGCAGCACCGCCTACAACTGCCCGCTCACCGACTGTTGTGCGACGTGCCCACAAGATGGAATTCAACATTAAAGATGTTATCCAGAGTTTACCAGCAGCGCAGAGCGATTGTAGACTGCCAGATGTCAACTTCCACCAGAACTGGTAGTCAGGTCACTCAGAGGATGCAATGAGGAGTGGACGTGGATGTCTGATATCTGCCAGGTGTTGAGCAACTTTGAGGAGTCAACACAGATGGTCAGCAGCTATGCCGCCATTATCAGCCTCACCATCCCGCTGCTTTGCCTATTGAAAAACTTACTGCTCAGCATGAAGTCGGATGCTTTGTGCTTTTCACAAGAGACGGTGGAGGAAGATACGTCGCTTGATAGCCAGAGCACCCTCCGGTCTGTTTCTCAGCGCGTATCGGAGGATGAGGAGGAAGAGGAGGAGAATGTCGGCGAGACAGAAGAGGGTACCAGTGCTCAGTCCTTAACTCTTGAGCATGTATAGGCTGAAGAGGAGGACTTGGAGGAGGAGGAGGAGGAGGAAATGGAGAGTCAGGCCAGTGAGGAGAGGGAATTCTTGCGTGTTGGGACTTCATGTTAGGCTGCCTATCCCGTGACCCTCGCGTTAGAAGCATTTTTTCAAACACCGATTACTGGGTGTTCACTCTCCTGGACCCACGGTACAAGCAGAAGCTTTCCACTCTCATCCCTGTAGAGGAAAGGAGTATGAGAGTGAATCAATATCAACAGGCCCTGGTGCACAAGCTGAAACAATACTTCCCATCTGATGCCGCTAGCGGCAGAGGGCATGGTTCTGTGGGCCAAGTAGCGGGGGAAAGGAGGAGGCGAGCAGGCAGCTTGTCCATCACTGGCAGGGGAACGCTCTCCAAGGCCTTTGCCAGTTTTATGTCACTCCAGCAACACACTGTCACCTGTCCTCAGTCTAGGCAGAGTAGGGGTGAGCTTTACAGAAAGATGGTGAGGGAGTACCTAGCTGACCATACCAACGTCCGGACCGATCACTCTGCTCCATACAACTACTGGGTTTCAAAGCTGGACACGTGGCCTGAACTGGCGCTGTACGCCTTGGAGGTGCTGGCCTGCCCTGCCGCTAGAGTGTTGTCAGAGCGGGTATTCAGTGCAGCTGGTGGCGTCAACACCAATAAGCGTACACGCCTGTCAACTGACAGCGCTGACAGGCTGACGCTTATTAAAATGAACAAAGCCTGGATTTCACCGGAATTCAAATCTCCTCCGGGGGAAAGCAGCTAAAGATTAACATTACTTATGTATCCGATTCCTCTTCTCTAGTCCTCCTACTCCTCCTCCTCCTTGTCGTCTTTGCCTAACGCTGACCCAAAAAACGTAATTTTTTAGAGGTCCAACTGGCACTCTTTTACCACAATTTTTCCGGAGGTCCACCTACAGGCCCTTTCTCTAAACAATTTTTCCGGAGGTCCACCTACAGGCCCTCTCTCCAAACAATTTTTCCGGAGGTCCACCTACAAGCCCTCTCTCCAAACAATTTTTCCGGAGGTCCACCTACAGGCCCTCTCTCTAAACAATGTGATGGGCATGTGCCTCGCCTTTCTTGGTCTGGGTGAGCACAATTGCCATGAGGGTAACCACCAGGCTGTTGCAGGAGAATTTGGGGTAATGGTGGGATTAGGCAGCCTCAGAGGCATCCATGCATGCTGCCCCTGCTGTTTCCTGTCCATTTCCGTGGTGTTTCCATCATTTTCTGATGTTTCCAGGTTTTCACCCAGCCTTCCCTAGGTAGAGCCTTGGTCCCCTGCAAAAATGTTCGAGTCTCCCATTGACTTCAATAGGGTTCGTTACTCGAAACAAGCACCCAAGCATCGGGAAAAGTTCGTCTTGAATAACGAGCACCCGAGCATTTTAGTGCTCGCTCATCTCTATTTATGATATATTTTTGTCATTTTTATTTAGTACTAGTGAAGGACCTGGCTTCGCTAGGGTATATTTAATTTATTTCTTTTACTGTTTGTGTGTGTGTGTGTCGTTAATAGATATCGAGAGTGACCTCTACAGCGGCCAGCCCCTTTAACAGTGACCTCTACAGCGACCCACCCCTTTAACAGAGATCTCTACAGCGGCCCGCCCCTTTAACAGTGACCTCTACAGCAGCCCACCCCTTTAACAGTGACCTCTACAGCTGCCTGCCCCTTAAACAGTGACCGCTACAGCAGCCCACCCCTTTAACAGTGACCTCTACAGCAGCCCGCCCTTTAACAGTGATCCGTACAGCAGCCTGCCCCTTCAACAGTGACCTCTACAGCAGCCTGCCCCCTTTAACAGTGACCTCTACAGCTGCCCACTCCTTTAACAGTGACCTCTACAGAAGCCCGCCCCTTTAACTGTGACCTCCACAGCATCTAGAGTGGCCACTGTCTTCACCTCAGAAAGCCAGACCTCACCGGCCATTCCCCAAAACGTGAAACAGCGCCCCCAGTTCCCATGAAGACACATCACTAAACATGAGGCCACGCCCTCCCTGGCTCCGTGAAGACATGGAGGAGAAGCTGTCTGAGTGTGAGCTACTGAAAGGGTGGACATCCCTGTGTCTGTCCAGGCACTGCGTCGGACGGAGAACAGGTAGCCAGAAAACTGGACTGTCCAGCCTAAAGCCGGACATCTGGCCACCCTAACATCAGCCTGCCCCTAGGGTGGCCAGAGGTCTTGTTTTAGGCTGGATGGTCTGGCTTTCATACTCCCTGTCCTCTGTCATGCGCAGGGCCTGGATGGACACAGCAGCAGCACTCTCAGCAGCTGCACTGTGCAGTCTGAGCAATGAGCTGCAGGGAGAAAGTCATCCTCCCCCCACCCCTGCAGCTGACAGGAGGTGATTTTTACCAAAATTTTTAATCCTGGTCAAATGCAGCATGGAAGGGGCATGGCCTGACTGAGTCAGGGACGTGACTTAGTGGGATCTGGGGGTGGTGCTTTTAAGTCCTTCTTTTGATGGTGGCCGGAATTACAGGTCGATGCCATAGTAATTTAGGAGGAAGGTGGGTAGCAGTGGAAGAAAACATCTTTTATTACTACTGAACAGTAAATATGTAAAATTTACATTATATGAGGTAATGATTGATGATGAGTTAGTCTAAAACATAAGTTATAGTTATGGTACCCGGGAATACCCATTTACCATTGTCATCCACAGTGCTCTGGCTCTTTAATCCAGACCTAAAGCAGTGAACTGGCTAGGTTGTCATAGAAACCTGATGTGTGCCTGTAAGCTTCTATTGGCTGATAAGGGTCATGTGACCAGGCTACTATTGGCTAATGCATTTTTTGGGAATATCTCAGGAACGGTACATCCTGGAGAGTTGTAAACTGTTCTAAAACTTTCCCGGACACCTGATGTACATGTGTGCCAAATTTTGTGATTGCAGCTGCAGTTGTGCGGATTCCTTTAGCGGACATACACACACACACGCATACACTCAGCTTTATATATTAGATGGGTTGTGCCATGTTCATCAATTTATGTTTACTAAGGGATGGCTGGATATTTTCTGGACAGAGCTACATTTTTAGCCATATTTATTATTGTGACTTTTCAAGAAAGTGTACTTCAGTCCCCCGGTGGCATACAAACTGGAAAAATATGAACTTTGCAATAAATATGACTTTAATATGACTGAAAAATCTATAGGCATTTCTTGCAACAAATTTAGCAAATGGTGTGCCACATTTGACAAATTTGTTGAAAAAGTCTGGTACAAAAAAACAGAGTGCAATGTATGAAGTGCACTGTGATTTCTTTTTTGTCGGTTGAGTAGGCATTTACACAAAATTTATCATGTATTTGCACCATTTTTAGGGCAGCTTGCACTTATTATGTGCAACCACGTGTTCTGTGGGCCAAGATACATTTACAGGCAGAGTTATCATTTTGACTTGCAAAAAGTCCCAGGTGTACTCCACCTGGGAATGAGGGAACCTTTGTAATAAATTAGACTAAGACCAAGAGAGGTGGTGCAGGGCTAGTCACCTTTGTCTAAGGCTTCTTTTCTATAGCTTGGTGTTCCAGCTGGCATGTCTGGCAGACAATGCCGAAAATCATCCGGACAAAAACCAATGTGTGCAGCAGTTTTTGTGTGGCTGATTCTTGGATATTTGCTGGGTAGCATTGGATCTCTGTCGGATCCCATTATAGTCAATGGGTCAGGCAAGAAGGTGGTAGTATTTGGCAATGCTGGATCCAGGGAACTCCAGCAGGATGTTCTCTACTGGCATATGCCTTCCGGTGTTCCATGTCGCAAGCGTAAAACTAGCCTAACTCTATCTCTGGCTTACTTTAAGACAGAATTTTACAATTATGTTGCTATTTTGGTGCAAAACATCACTTATTAAGCTTTGCCCTTCTTACTAAGCCCCCGTCCCTCCCTTTCCAGTGAATGAGAAAAAATGTACTAACTCTAGATGAGCCAGATTTCATCAATTTGCAACATCTTTTAGACAGAATCCAAATCTGGCCATTAAATACAATTTATAGTGACTCACAGAATAAGGTCTACTTGTCATTTTTAGCCCACAAAAAAAATATTAATTAAAAAAACACGGTGAAAATTGGATCTTTTTAATTTCCATCCAACAAATTATTTTTCTCCTAGTTTTCAATGAAGAATATGGCAAATTAAATTGTGCAATTACAAAGTACCAATTTTTTGGGAAAAAAATTAAAAATACACTTTCAATGGTTATGTGAATGGAAAAGTACATTGGCTCTTGGAAAGCAAAAAAAATTATCCCAGTTTTAAGGGGTCATGTTTATTGGCATATTATAGTTCCATAGGCCTTTGGGTTGTACAGAGCTATTATACAGCACCCATAACAGCCTATGACTTCATTATGAACGTCTCTGCCTCCTATTTAATACATACAGTGGCATACAGAGGCATACAGTGGTCTGTTGCTCCATTGGACACTATGTTACACAGGCACCATTTTGCAGCACATGGAGTCACTATGTCCTCATGTGAAGGAGAGTTAGGCATGTGAGCCTCCATAAGCAGTTGAATGCAGCTGTACACCTATATGGTTGTATACATCCTACAGAGACTGCCAAAATATACAGTGCATTGTAAGAATATTTAATAGTGTGCCCAATGATTTTGAATACAGTTTGGTATGTAGTGTGTTGATGTTCCTGACCAAACTGTGCCAAAAGGAATTCATTTCCATACAGTATATGTTCTCCTATTAGAGTCTATGAACATGTGAGCATATAGGCCAAAAGTAAGGTTGGTGAGAACTGAGCTAAAGTGTCAGTAATTTGGATCAGCCTTGGTTCTTTGGACAGCACAGCAAGAGTTGCTATTGATCTTTATTCCTTGCACTATATCATTCTTTGAGGGGAGTCACCATAATACATCAGGTATAACCTTATCAATAGATAAATTGTTGGCTTGTTTGCTTAACAGATATTCCCTAGAGACATGTTAACAATAACTGATATTTTAAATGTAGGCTCCCCTGAAAAGATGAATTACTACACGCCTGCCCTTTACACTATATTAATATTCATGAGGCAAGCCACTTAATTAATGTGATGAGTTAGATAAATAGACAACATACTTCCCATCTGCTTAACCAAAGTCATTGCTCCCTTAAAGTGTAACTACCGTTTTATTTTTATTTTTCTAATGTATAGGAGCAGTGATGCTGGTCATTTTTAAAATATACTTTCATTACTCAAATCATACATTTGTATTAGAAAAATAGCTGTAAAGTGGCCCATTTTGAGCATTAGCAACACTCCTCTGTCTTCTGTTTACATAACTGTGGAGACTTGCTAACATTGACTGTGTAATGTAAACAGAAGACAGAGGAGCGTTGCTAAGGCTCAAAATGGGCCACCTTAGGGCTATTTTTCTAATAGAAATTTAAAATTTCATTAAATAAAGTATATTACAAAAATGGTCAGTATCACTGCCTCTATACATTACAAAAATAAAAATAGAATGACATTTACACTTTAAAGTTTAATTCAGGTTGCACTAGAATTTGTTGCAATAGTTTGATTGTGAGCTATACTATAATGTTCATGATGATTCTGTATGTAAATGTATAATGTTAAACAGGTTGTCCCATCAAAACGCTATCCCACAAGATAGGATATTGGAAATGAGAGAATTTCTTGAAATTCGTTTTGTGTCCAGTTCAGCATTTGTTTAAAAAAATTGATTAGATGCAGAATTGATTCTACCCTAATCAAATATGCTCCAAGTGCCCTGAAATTTTGCATATAACAGTCTCTGGTCTCCCAGGACTCTAGGACTTTTTTGAAAATAATCAGAGAGTAAATATTGACAGAGACAGAGAGAGCCTAAGATACTACTCTGGGTTTTGTGGGAAAAACATATGGTCTGGTGGGTACTCTTTCTCATTATGGAGAGTTACTAGTATGCATGATGAATATTGTAGTTCAACCAACACCACTCCGTGTTACTGGGAAAAATATATGCAAATGAGCATTTCTTACTTCTGCTGACATCAGAGAGGCTTAGCTTTCTTTTTCTTTTAGAAGGAAAGTTAATTTGAATATCTTTCCCAGAAACATAAATGTCGGTAAATTAGCTTTCCTTCCAATAAGAAAAGAACACAAAGCCTCTCTGATGCTAGCAGAAGTAATAAATGCTAATTTGTACATTTTTCCCCCAGAAACCCAGAGCAGCATTGCTTAGCCTACAAAATGTCTTACGCATACTAGGTACTCTCCACAATGGGAAAGACTACACTTCAGACAATGACAAAGGCCTCTCAGCTTGTTAAACTAATATTCTCAGATCTGCTCTGATAGAGGGTAATCACCTGGACAAATGTGTTTAAAGATGAGTGAATTCATCCTGATTTTTTTGTGATTAATTTCAGGCAAATCAGAGAGAGACAGTTCTCCTTCCAAAAGGACAAGAATACTGAGTGTCCCTATGTTGTGCTTTTCTGCATAAGACATGCAAGCCAGTCCTCTTTCTAAAAGAACAAGAAACCTCAGTGTATCAAGAGAAATTTGCCCTGGTTAGCTGAGTGACCTTTTTTAGGGTCTTGGGGGTGCTCTTTCTCATTAGAAAGACCATCTAGTATGGCTAGTTTGAATGATGAGTATTGTAGTCCAATCAACGCTTTTCTGCATTTCTAGGGAAAATATATGCAAATTAGTTGCTGATGGCATCAAATAGGCTTAAAGGCTCTGTACGTCTTTGGTGGCAATTTTTTTATATTGTTACATTGTACTCATTTTGAGCTAAAAAATGTTTCAATTACTCTTTATTAAAAATAATTAGCAGTTTTCCCTGCTCAGCTTTGACTTTATTTACTAGCTAGATTTGTATTTCCTCTCTGCTCTGTCAGGCAGGGAGCTGACAGGCTCCTTATCTCTTATCTCTGACCTTATAAACACTAATTAAAGCTCAAATCATATATTACTGATAAGAAAGAGGCTTAAATAAGTGTTTATGACCTCTTTGGAAATTAAAGATAAGGGTTATTAGATGACTGGCACAAAGTGCAAGTACCATTCACACAGCTATAAAAACAGTTAACCCTTTGTGACAAAATGGTTCAATATTTTTAATGAAGATCAATTAAAAAAACGATTTTTAGCCCAAAATGAGTAGAATGCAATCATTAAAAAAATTGTCTCCAAAGCTATACATAGCCTTTAATGTTTTTTTTTCTTTTTGGAAGGAAAACTAATTTGAACATCTTTCCCAGAAAACAAAAGATATTCAAATTAGGTTTCCTCCGAGGTACCACCAGGGCAAAATGTTATTATGAAAAAGCACTGATTGGCATATCAATCATAATTCTAGTTTTCTAAAAACAGTCCCTTGAAAAGCCTATGCTATTTTTACTCTATGGAATTGCAGAATTGGTAAAATTAAAAATATGTATAGTTTTTTTTATGTTTTATTGCTTTTTGCACAGTAATAGCACCTCTCATAAAAAATATCTAAACAATGTCTAAACAATGAGACTTACCTTTTTTTTTATTGTTGTAGCCGTATGTGGTCTTATGATTTTTGCATGGA
Source organism: Rhinella marina (assembly GCA_900303285.1). NCBI lineage: Eukaryota > Metazoa > Chordata > Amphibia > Anura > Bufonidae > Rhinella > Rhinella marina. The sequence continues at coordinate 109,436 of ONZH01024225.1, forward strand.
GATATGTACCTTTTTCTGACTATAAGACACACTTTTTTCCCAAAAATAGTTGAAAGTGCAGTGTGTCTTATAGTCCAAATGGTAATGACTCCTTCCATTATGGTAGTGGTCATTAGCATGCTTTAGGTATGGGTAGGGGAGGGCAGACATGCACTGGCTGTACTCACCTTCCCTGGTCTTCTTCCAAGATATAGCTGCACACTATGACCTGATGCTGCGCTCCATTCAGGTCATATTACACAGCAGGACCCAGAGGAATCAATGGAGTGGTGTGCCCTGGATCTGCAGCTCCGTCCAGAGCAAGCAAGGTAAATGTTTTTATTTTTGTAACGTCTGATCTGAGGTCTGATGGGGGTCCTATTTGAGGCTAATTGGGGCTGGGGGGTCCGATGTGAGGCTGATTGAAGCTGGAGGTCCAATCTGAGGCTGATTTGGGGTCTGATCTGAGCCTGATGGAGGCTAGGGGTCTGCTCTGAGCCTGATGGAGGCTGGGGGGGCTGATGGAGGTTGGGAGGGTCTGATCTGAGGGTGACCTGAGGCTGATGGCGGTTTGGGGGGGTCTGATCTGAGGCTGATGGAGGTTGGGGGTCTGATCTGAGGCTGATGGGGCTTGGGGTCTGATTTGGGGATCTTATCTGAGGTCTGAAGAAGAATGTGGGTCTGATGAGGGTTTGATCTGAAGTCTGATGAAGAAAGGGGATCTGATTTGGGCGTCTGCTCTGAGGTCTGATATTTTAAAATATTTTTTTCTTATTTTCCTACTCCCAGTGTCTGACTGGCCCACCAGAGGACCGGAGGATCCTCCGGTAGGCCCCAAGCCAGGAACCTATAGTGCCGTTGCCCCGACGCTAGCTGCCAATAAACACTCCCCCAGACCCATGTTTGACCATTTTATTAAAAAAAAAAAAACGGTCCGACGTAGTCCTCTGCATTCACGACCCCTGAAAAATAGAAAACAAACACAGACCACTTACCTCTTCCTGCACTGGGATAATACACACAGCGATGTTACTGTACAGGGATAATAAACACAGTGATGTCACCGTACAGGGATAACAAACACAGATATTTCTTTATGGTGGGCCCCAAGAATTATTTCCTCTGGTGGGCCCTAGGTACTCCAGTCCAACCCTGCCTACTTAAAATCCTAACTCTCATTCTAGAAGATTCCAGTCAGTCTAGCTGTAGAGAAGGAGGAGGTAAGGGGCAATCTCCATGTACTCCTCTCCCATATACTCCAGCTCCAAGCCCTGGAGCTTCAGTCACCTCCACAAGCTCCAGGAGATGCAAGTAAGCATGAACTACAGGAGGAGGATTTGCATGGCTTCAGTCTGAGAGATACAGTAAGGTTCCCACAGCTGATTGTAATGGTGAAGCAGGGAGCCATTCACTCCCCCTTCCACCATTCAGCCTCCAGCACTCCACTGCATCAGAACAATGTCCTCACACATTGCTGGTCTGCGTAGGAAGAGCAGGACAGGCTGAGAATCAGTCTCTGCTCCTTTTAGTCAGCAGCACAATGTGTCACAACAGTATCATGCTGCTGCTGGGGAGCCCAGGTCATCAGAGGAACCAGGAGAGTACTTTATTTACAGTTTTTTTCACTTCATGTGAAGGGGGCACATATCTGGGCATAGCTTCTATGAAGGGGGCACATATCTTGGCATCTAGCAATGGGTAGATTGGTTGCCTGTCGGTCAGAGAACAGACGACAGAAGTGATTTATAACTGCATATGTTTTCTCTTTTCTAGCCTAGTAAATAGAGAAAGTGGTAATGCTGCTAGCTCTATTAGACCTAGTGATTACTGGGTGTACTCAAGGCATAGCAGAGCCATGCAGTCTTAGTAGATTGAAATCAGCTCTGCCGGTCAAAATCCCCCCAAAGGAGACTAATTAGGAAACCCATGTTAATCCCCATGTTAAAACCCATTTATTTTGGTGTCAATGTGGAAATGTAAAGAATAAAACATATATAATTGTGGTGGAAATATGAAATAAAAACAAATTTCTCTCTCTCTCTCTCTCTCTCTATATATATATATATATATATATATATATATATATATACAGTACAGATCAAAAGTTTGGACACACCTTCTCATTCAAAGAGTTTTCTGTATTTTCATGACTATGAAAATTGTACATTCACACTGAAGGCATCAAAACTTTGAATTAACACATGTGGAATTATATACTTAACAAAAAAGTGTGAAACAACTGAAACTATGTCTTATATTCTAGGTTCTTCAAAGTAGCCACCTTTTGCTTTGATTACTGCTTTGCACACTCTTGCCATTCTCTTGATGAGCTTCAAGAGGTAGTCACCTGAAATGGTTTTCACTTCACAGGTGTGCCCTGTCAGGTTTAATAAGTGGGATTTCTTGCCTTATAAATGGGGTTGGGACCATGAGTTTTGTTGGGCAGAAGTCAGGTGGATACACAGCTGATAGTCCTACAGAATAGACTGTTAGAATTTGTATTATGGCAAGAAAAAAAGCAGCTAAGTAAAGAAAAACGAGTGGCCATAATTACTTTAAGAAATGAAGGTCAGTCAGTCCGAAAAATTGGGAAAACTTTGAAAGTGTCCCTAAGTGCAGTCGCAAAAACCATCAAGCGCTACAAAGAAACTGGCTCATATGAGGACCGCCCCAGGAAAGGAAGACCAAGAGTCACCTCTGCTGCAGAGGATAAGTTCATCCGAGTCACCAGCCTCAGAAATCGCAGGTTAACAGCAGCTCAGATTAGAGACCAGGTCAATGCCACACAGAGTTCTAGCAGCAGACACATCTCTACAACAACTGTTAAGAGGAGACTTTGTGCAGCAGGCCTTCATGGTAAAATAGCTGCTAGGAAACCACTGCTAAGGACAGGCAACAAGAGAAGAGACTTATTTGGGCTAAAGAACACAAGGAATGGACATTAGCCCAGTGGAAATCTGTGCTTTGGTCTGATGAGTCCAAATTTGAGATCTTTGGTTCCAACCACCGTGTCTTTGTGCGACGCAGAAAAGGTGAACGGATGGACTCTACATGCCTGGTTCCCACCGTGAAGCATGGAGGAGGGGGTGCTTTGCTGGTGACACTGTTGGGGATTTATTCAAAATTGAAGGCATACTGAACCAGCATGGCTACCACAGCATCTTGCAGCGGCATGCTATTCCATCCGGTTTGCGTTTAGTTGGACCATCATTTATTTATCAACAGGACAATGACCCCAAACACACCTCCAGGCTGTGTAAGGGCTATTTGACCAAGAAGGAGAGTGATGGGGTGCTATGCCAGATGACCTGGCCTCCACAGTCACCAGACCTGAACCCAATTGAGATGGTTTGGGGTGAGCTGGACCGCAGAGTGAAGGCAAAAGGGCCAACAAGTGCTAAGCATCTCTGGGAACTCTTTCAAGACTGTTGGAATACCATTTCAGGTGACTACCTCTTGAAGGTCATCAAGAGAATGCCAAGAGTGTGCAAAGCAGTAATCAAAGCAAAAGGTGGCTATTTTGAAGAACCTAGAATATAAGACATATTTTCAGTTGTTTCACACTTTTTTGTTAAGTATATAATTCCACATGTGTTAATTCATAGTTTTGATACCTTCAGTGTGAATGTACAATTTTCATAGTCATGAAAATACAGAAAACTCTTTTGAATGAGAATGTGTGTCCAAACTTTTGGTCTGTACTGTATATATATATATATATATATATATATATATATATATATATATAATATAATATATAAAGCTGAGTGTATGTGTGTGTGTGTGTGTGTGTGTGTGTGTGTGTGTATGTCTGCTAAAGGAATCTGTACCGCTGCAGCTACAATCACAAAATTTGCCACACATGTACATCAGGTGTCCGGGAAGGTTTTAGAACAGTTTTCAGCTCTCCAGGACGTACCGTTCCTGAGATATTCCCAAAAAATGCATTAGCCAATAGTAACCTGGTCACATGACCCTCATCAGCTAATAGAAGCTCACAGGCACACACCAGGTTTCTATGACAACCTAGCCAGTTCACTGCTTTAGGTCTGCAGGCAGAGCACTGTGGATGACAATGGTAAAGGGGTATTCCGGTTACCATAACTATAACTTATGTTTTAGACTAACTCATCATCAATCATTACCTCATATAATGTAAATTTCACATATTTACTGTTCAGTAGTAATAAAAGACGTTTTCTTCCACTGCTACCCACCTTCCTCCTAAATTACTATGGCATCGACCAGTAATTCAGGCCACTGTCAAAAGCAGGACTTAAAAGCCTCACCCCCAGATCCCACTAAATCACGCCCCTGACTCAGTCAGGCCACGCCCCTTCCATGCCGCATTTGACCAAGATTAAAAATATAGGTAAAAATCACCTTCTGTCAGCTACAGGGGTGGGGGGGGGGAAGGTGACTATCTCCCTGCAGCTCATTGCTCAGACTGCACAGTGCTGCTGCTGAGAGTGAGCTGTTCAAAAGGACATCCCTGTGTCCATCCGGGCCCTGCGCATTACAGAGGACAGGGAGTCTGAAAGCCAGACTGTCCAGCCTAAAACAAGACCTCTGGCCACCCTAGGGCCAGGCTGATGTTAGGGTGGCCAGATGTCCGGCTTTAGGCTGGACAGTCCAGTTTTCTGGCTCCCTGTTCTCCGTCCGACACAGTGCCTGGACAGACACAGGGATGTCCATCCTTTTAGTAGCTCACACTCAGACAGCTTCTCCTCCGTGTCTTCACAGAGCCAGGGGGGCGTGGCCTCATGTTTAGTGGTGTGTCTTCATGGGAACTGGGGGCGCTGTTTCACGTTTTGGGGAATGGCCGGTGAGGTCTGGCTTTCTGGGATGAAGACAGTGGGCACTCTAGCTGCTGTGGAGGTCACAGTTAAAGTGGCGGGCTGCTGTAGAGGTCACTGTTAAAGGGGCGGGCTGCTGTAGAGGTCACTGTTAAAGGGGCGGGCTGCTGTAGAGGTCACTGTTAAAGGGGCGGGCTGCTGTAGAGATCACTGTTAAAGGGGTGGGCTGCTGTAGAGGTCACTGTTAAAGGGGCAGGCAGCTGTAGAGGTCACTGTTAAAGGGGCGGGCAGCTGTAGACGTCACTGTTAAAGGGGCGAGCTGCTGTAGAGGTCACTGTTAAAGGGGCGGGCAGCTGTAGAGGTCACTGTTAAAGGGGCGGGCTGCTGTAGAGGTTACTGTTAAAGGGGCGGCCTGCTGTAGAGGTCACTGTTAAAGGGGCTGGCCGCTGTAGAGGTCACTGTTAAAGGGGCGGGCTGCTGTAGAGGTCACTGTTAAAGGGGCAGGCACTGTAGAGGTAACTCTCGATATCTTTTAACGTCACACACACACAAATAGTAAATGAAATAAATTAAATATACCCGGGCGAAGCCGGGTCCTTCAGCTAGTATATATATATATATATATATATATATATATATATATATATATATACTGTATTTTGTTTGTAAAGTTTATCCCCATAAAAAATGTTGTTGGTAGACCAACAAATAAAAATAGCTACATGCTCTAAACCACCAGGTCATTAAGGGGTGTATTATGGGAACCCCTTTAAAAATCAATTTTGACTTAAATATGATTTTACTGCATATGACTATTTGTTGCTGTAGCTTTAATTCAGCTTTTTTTTCATAAATAACATATTTAGATCGTCATGTGAATTGTTACAAAAGTGTGATATGTGTCATCCTTTGCTCTTATTGCATTTTAACTAGTGATTCATATGAGGATTTCTAGCAGCGGGGGAGTGTAAGAGTGGGACTGACATACTGTAGTTATGTGTGAAATCGATTCAGCTTGTCCTTATTTCATCCTTATTTCATCCTACTTATGAGATCAACAAAAACATGTTTTCTACATAATGGTGGAATGTTAAAACGTACTTATTTTATATCCCCTTAAATGTGACTATTGATAAAATTAACAAAAAAAATGTATCCAGTTCTGTTACTGTGGATACGGGAGACCTAGCATCTGATAAGATGGAAATCTGCGTGCGGTACATTTTAATATACTTGACTAGGCTGATTTATGCATTTTGTTCCCCACGTACAGAACGTTAAACAAGGTTCTTGATCAAAGCTTTCTGTTCAGTTAAAATTTCATTTCTCTGTTGGTGATCAGTAATTCACAGAAACCGTTGGAATTACATTTTAAAAGATATAGGCTCAGTGGTTAAACACTTCCTGAGCTGCACAGCTTAATGTAGGTTTTGGGATCTGTCCTGTACATAACCAGTAAACACAGTTATGGAAATGAGTAACTTCAGAACAAATATAATGTGCTAATAAAATAAATGTACTAATATATTATCTCCCTTAGCATGACTGTCTGATGGCATTTTGTTTTGTTTCCATCTTACTAAATAAATGTGGCATTTCTCTGCCTTCCCATAATTCTCTGCATTGAAAGTTAAAACTCTGGCTGCCTGAAGCTGTTACTAGGGGTAGCTTTAAACTAAGGATGAGCAAACCATTTTGGACCAAACTTTGCTACTTGTTGGATGGCAGACGAACCCCAAATCTTTCCATGTTTGTTTCAGACAAACCCACTAAAAGTGGCGCGTAGCACCATTTTAGTGCACATTGCGGTGGGAAAACAGCACTACAGAGGAAGAAGAATGGTTCTCACATTACCCTGAGAGAAAGTGGGGGGGGGAGGCTTGCCCTGTTTGGGTCCCAGGCTGACATGAGCCTGGATGAACCAATCAGAACTGTAGAAGGCAGGGAGGTGCCCTAGCAGAATGAGCTGAACGCCATTCAGCATTGGGCTGTGAGAGAGGGTGGTTGTGTGTGACAGTGTCTGCCAGGAAAATGATCATAGGGAGTCAGGGACAGTCAGAAATCAATCAATTGCACTTGTTCACAGGTAAAGTGAAGGGAAAGACTAGGATTCCAAATAAGAATTGTGTGTAGTGTGTACAATAGAGAGAAGCAGGGCAGCTGACAGACAGGGAGAGAGGAGACAGGGAGAGAGGAGGCTCTGCCTTATATCAGAAGTGCAGGTGCACCTCAAAAGCAGCTACCTGCAAACAAATACTTATACTTTTATTTTGTTCACCCATTTTCACAGAAATCCTTTTTTTTTTGGGGGGGGGGGCTCAAAATAAAATTGAGCAGCATATTACTGCAGCAATACTCACAGTGTGGCAGCAATCTACATGTGTGTTAGGTTGAAACTGAGCAGAAAGCCTCATTCTTCCATTCTCCATTTACGTATTTTCAGTCTCCACACGGTTGCAATATAATTTTTTTGGGGGGTGTTTTCAATTAAATTAAGCAGAATATATACTTGATTACTGCAGCAATACCCACGGTGTGGAAGCAATCTACCTGTGCATGTTGAGTTGAAATTGAGCATGAAGTCTCAATCGTCCATTCTCCATTTATGTATTTTCAGTTTCCACACGGTCATAATAAAACATTTTTTGGGGGGATGTTTTTAATTTAATTAAGCAGCATATATTTGATTACTGCAGCAAAACACATGGTATGGCAGCAATCTACCTCTGTGTGTCCAAGTGGAATTGAGCATCAAGCCTCAATCGTCCATTCTCCATTTACATATTTTCCGTTTCCACACAAGCCAATTGAACTTTTTTTTTTGGGGGGGGGTTCTTTCAACTTAATTAAGCAGCATATATACAGTGGAAAAATAAGTATTTGATACACTGGCGATTTTGCAAGTTTTCCCAACTACAAAGAGTGGAGAGGTCTAATTTTTATCGTAGGTGCACTTCAAATGTGAGAGACAGAATCTAAAAAAAATCCCTAAAATCACATTGTATGATTTTTAAATAATGAATTAGCATTTTATTGCATGAAATAAGTATTTGATCCCCTACCAGCAACAATTCAGTCTCTCACAGACTTGTTACTTTTTCTTTAAGAACTCATTGCCTGTATTAATTGCATCTGTTTGAACTTGTTACCTGTATAAAAGACACCTGTCCACACTTTCAATCACACTCCAACCTCTCCACCATGGCCAAGACCAAAGAGCTGTCTAAGGACACCAGGGACAAAATTGTAGACCTGCACAAGAGATGGGCTACAGGACAATAGGCAAGCAGCTTTGTGAGAAGGCAACAACTGTTGGTGCAATTATTAGAAAATGGAAGAAACACAAGATGACTGTCAATCTTCCTCGGTCTGGGGCTCCATGCAAGATCTCACCTTGTGGGGTAACGCTTCTTAGAAAGGTCAGGAATCAGTCCAGAAGTATATGGGAGGACCTGGTCAATGACCGGAAGAGAGCTGGTACCACAGTCTCAAAGATTACCATTAGTAACACACTACACCGTCATAGATTAAAATCCTGCAGGGCACGCAAGGTCCCCCTACTCACGCAAGCACATGTCCAGGCCTGTTTGAAGTTCGACAGTGACCATCTGGATTTAATCAGGGGTGTAATCGGGTTAAAAAAAATTATGCGGGGGGCGGAGCCTGGCCACCGATGGAGTAGGACGCATGTGAGCACAGCTCCTCCACGCCAGTCCCTGCTAGCGGCAAAAACACAATATTTCTAGCCTCACCATGGTGAAATACGGCAGAGACAAGAAGGTTGAGCACCTGGGGTCTCAATTACCGCAGAAAACCCCGTCGGACATGCACAGATTCCTCCAGCATCGGCCTCCCGGAGGTCCCGCCAAACCAGCAAACATGGCGTCGGATGATTCGGCAGTGATGGAAGACGCGGAAGGATCCGACAACCCCAGTGTGGAGCTTCACAAACATAGTGACAGTGAGATAGCTGCCACCTCTAAGGCCTTCTTTAAAGACACCATAACACAAGCCCTGCAACCAGTTCTTGCAGAACTCTCTGAAATTAGAAATGACCTTAGGCATCTTGGAGCGAGGGTTGAAGGCCTAGAAACCACATGTGCCGCGATAATAGATCACTCATCCGCACTTGAGTCACGCACTGCAAAACATCTTATGCAGATCAACAAAGCCTTAACGCTGATCGAAGATCAAGAGAATAGGAACCGGAGACGTAACATTCGGTTTAAAGGCTTACCTGAATCATGGGCCTCTGACTCCTCATCCAAGATAGCGGTGGAAATTTTCACTCACCTCATAGGGGAGGCGGCGGCCCAACAGGTTGTTATTGAAAGAATCCACAGGGCTCTCAGACCCAAGCCTCCGCCGACCGACCCTCCTAGGGACATCATTTGCGGCCTACTCTCCTATGTGGACACGCATAAAATCTTGCAAGCGGCTAGAGAAAAATCCCCTGTGATCTACGATGGGGTAGTGATAGCCCTCTACCAGGACATAGCTCCATCTATCCTAGCAAAACGGAGGCTCCTCAAACCACTCCTGGAGCAGCTTCGGGGGAAAAATATACCATACTCATGGCTATACCCGTTTGGGGTATCCATACACCATAATGGCCGCCGCCTTAGAGTGCAACACCCGGAGGACTTGAAAGAAGTCTGGCGCATTTGTGACATCTCCCCGGTTGACATACCTTCATGGCTACCGTTGGACGCTGGGGCACCACTCCCAGCTCTCCCTCGCTTGGAACGGTGGCAAACGGTGCCAAGGCCCAAATGTCAAAGAGCTTCCCCACGATCACCTCAAGCCAGCGGGGGTCCAGCCTGACACAAACGAATGTTTCTTAGCACCCCTTGCTCAGAGTAGCAGCTCACCATCATCGCTGCATGGAACCCGTTTCTGACTTTCTCATGGTCACTTCCCTAGAAGTGCGGTCTCCAGGACTCTCAGAGACCCTTAGTGCTTCTTCTACCAAGTCCCACTCAAATTTCTATTCTGAGAGGAATAACATCTGTGGTAATATACCACCGGCTGGACCTCTACCGAGTTTTCCACTTGGTTGGACTTGCACTCCTTTGCAGATCTCTGGACCGGTGGACCTCACCAGCAGGCTGGACGTGTCGGATCCATGCAGTTCGTGACCTTGCCTGTCTCTATATAGACACCTCACATCTAGTTCTCTTTTCACAGTTCCGCTTCTCCCTTCCTTTTTTCCCTTTCTCTCCTTCCTTCCACTTCCTTTTCCCTTCAACCCCCCCCCCTTTCTCCCTCTTATTCTTTGATAACGAGGTGTACTTTGTTTCATCTGCTTTTTCTCTATTATGCATAAGCTCCTGGTCTCCCTGTCCATGGACCATCCTTTATTCTCACTATGTTGTCTTGGTCATCTGTTATGACCGCTAGTATACTGTTTAATTGTGACAATTGTTCTGAGTTCATTTGATTGTGCTCATACTGCACTGTTTTTGTTCCTATTGTGCTATAATTAGTCAGGACAGATATACCTGTCTTTGCTCTCATACACACCCCTCACTCCACTACCTCTCCTTACAGGAGAGTTATTGTTCAATCCCCCACCCTCTCTATATTGTACTTTTGTACTTTATTTGCACTCCTATCTTTGATACCCTCCTTTCTTGTCCCTTAGCCTTTAACACAACCCATACCCTTCCTCCCCCCAACTGAGATGGACTGCCAGTTTACAACATTCAATGTTAAGGGTCTCAACTCGCCTAATAAAAGAAGCCACATATTCCTTCTTTTAAAAAAAAAGAAAACAAAAATTGCTTTTCTCCAGGAGACTCATTTTAAAGAACACCGAATACCTAGACTCCCCAGGTCTCCATTTACTCAGTGGTTCCATAGTTGCCATCCAAAGTCGGCCTCCAGGGGAGTATCTATAGCTATCCACCACTCCATACCCTTTGTTTTAAAACAGCAGCATAGGGATGCGGAAGGGAGGATGCTCTTACTCAAAGGGGAAGTAGGGTCGCAGCTATATACTTTTGCCAATTTTTATGTCCCCAATTCGGGTCAAGTGCCATGGCTTATCAAAGCGTTGGACACACTACAGCTATTTGCAGAAGGACCCGTCATTCTAGGAACAGACATGAACCTTGCCCTTAACCCTCTACTAGACTCCTCTACAGGCAAATCTCAGATTTCCTCTAAGCTTCTAGACAAACTACAGGACAAATTGAGGGACCTCAATCTTGTAGACTTCTGGAGGTTGATGCACCCCACGGAAAAAGACTATACCTTCTACTCAATCCCACATAACTCTTTTCAGAGACTGGACTACTTCTTCCTCTCTTCTTCAGCACTCTCCTGTTTTTCCTCGTCCACGATAGGGCCCATTGCGATCTCGGATCATGCCCCACAAACAATGGTTGGATTTCTGTCTGACCTGCCTAAAAGGGAGTGGATCTGGAGACTCAATGAAAGTTTACTACAATCTACAGACCATCTGTCCTATGTAGAACAACACCTTCTGACCTTCTTTTCTGTCAACTCCCAACCTTGCACTAGCCCCTCAATTTTGTGGGAATCACACAAATCTTATATAAGAGGTATCTTGATCTCTCTTGCAACCAGGGTCAAAATGGACATGCAAAAGAGGATTGATTCCCTTTTACAGCAAATTGCAGAGTTAGAAAAACACTCCAAGCTATCCCCCTCACAGGACAGAAAAGAGCAACTTCTCACTTTAAGGAAATGCCTTAGGGACATTCTGGATGTGAGGCATGCTAGGCACCAATTGTATTTTCAGCACAAGATATTTCTTCATGGAGATAAAGGGGGTAAACTTATGTCTGCTCTTATCAAAAAACGGAGAGACTCTGCTTATATACATAAAATCACTGACAATAAGGGGGTTAGGCATACTCTTACGGCTGACATAGCGAAAGCTTTTCAGTCTTTCTACACAGACCTATACAATCTCCCTACAGACCCTGAACATGCTCTGAGAGACAAGATTGACCAATTCCTAAAACCCTTGCATCTTCCTACTCTTACACACTCTGATATCCAACAGCTTCTGCGGCCGGTTTCACAGGAGGAGGTGGAAGGTACCCTCCGTAGCATCCCTACTGGGAAAAGTCCAGGCCCAGATGGCTTCCCACTGTTATACTACAGGAAATTTAAGCATGTTTTAGTCCATAGACTAGTGGATCTCTGCAATTACCTTCTAACAGGTGGCTCTATTCCAAATGCCAGAAGCATATATCACTTTGATTCATAAGGCAGGCAAAGATCCTTCTTCATGCGGTAATTACCGCCCGATTTCCCTCCTCAATCTAGATCTAAAGATATGGGCTAAGATATTAGCTACGCGCATAAGTCCTTTCCTCCCACAGCTGATAGGAAAGGAACAGGCGGGCTTTGTGAAGGGGAGAGAGGGCAGGGATAATTCCTGCAAATTGATTCATGCCATCAGGATAGCTCATAGATGCAAACTTCCTTTAGTGCTCATGGGAGTTGATGCCGAAAAGGCTTTCGACAGAGTCAATTGGTCATTTATGCAGGCGGTGCTTCATAGATTCCAGTTTCCACCACAATTTGTCTCTGCCATACTCACCTTGTATGACCAGCCACATGCCCGAATTAAAGTCAACGGTATTCTTTCGCCAGTGTTCAACATTACTAATGGGACACGGCAGGGCTGCCCTCTCTCCCCGGCACTGTTTGTCTTGGGGATCGAAGCTTTAATTCAGAGTGTACGTCAGAATACTGACTTACTGGGGCTGTCATCGGGACCGGTTACTCTCAAATGCGTGGCATTTGCTGATGACTTGCTCTTCCTCCTGTCGAACCCGGCCAAAGATCTGCACACACTCACTGAACTGCTAGAGAGATTCGGTGTTATCTCCAACTTTAAAGTAAACATCTCTAAATCTGAACTACTTAACATTACGCTTCCCCCCCGACAGGTAGCAGATATTCGGAAATGCCACTCTTTCCCATGGGCCTGTACCTCGCTAACATACCTTGGGGTAGCTCTGCCCAGTTTCCCTGCAGACTTATACAGGATGAATTATCAACCGTTATTGAAGGAGGTCAAGCAGTTGCTGCAAGAGTATGATTTCCCATATATATCCTGGATGGGCCGTAAGAATCTTTTAAAAGCTTACATTTTGCCTAAAATCCTTTACATTATGTCTATGCTTCCTATTCACGTGCCGGCTGCCTTTTTCTCCTCCCTCAGATTGCTGTTTTCAACCTTCCTGTGGAAGGGTAAAAAAACCAAGGCTTTCATATTCCCTTCTAACAAAAAAGAGGGAACAGGGAGGTATGGGTCTGCCAGACATGATTTCCTACTATAGGGCGATCCATCTTAATAGATGGTTGGAGCTCTTGAACCCACTGAGACAAATGGACTTAGACCTGTGGGCTCAACAGTCCAATAGCACCCTGCTATCTAAATCTCTCTGGTTGCCTGTTCCTAAGAAAATAACGGACCCTGACCAAGATACCCTCCTCAGAGGTACGAGCTCAGTGTGGTTGACTTTGAGGGACTCCCTAGCTCCATTCCCCTCCCCGTTGCTCCCAGCCAATCTTATTCCATATGCCTTAACGAAAATGGACTCCCCGTATAATGATTTCTGGTGCAGATTAGCTCCCCATACCATAGCAGATCTATTCCCTAGTGGTAAGATACCCTCGTTAGCAACAGTATGCAAATTGTCCTGCTCTTCGTCAATTATGCCCCTGCATTGGGCCCACTTCCAGAAGGTAGCTGCTAGCTTTCTTGAGGCCTATACTTTTCAGAGATCTCTGACTCCCCTGGAGGCCGTGCTTTCCTCGCCCCAATATGCCACTAGGAAAGTGGGCTCCCTTTATTCACTGTTGGGGGCCCCTCAGGGAAGGCCTACATTCATCTCTTCTTGGGAAGCTGAGCTAAATATCTCACTCTCTGACATAGAAGTGGGAAACATTCTGCGTAACGCACATGGTTTTTCTCCTTGTGTTCGGCTGCAGGAAAACCACTATAAACTCCTCACCAGGTGGTACAAAACCCCTGAGTTTCTTTTTACACACAATCTTTCGACCTCAGACTTGTGTTGGAGATGCGCTTCCCAGAGAGGCTCTTTATCACATATCTGGTGGTCATGTAATGGGATACAACCTTTTTGGAAACATGTTGAAACTGTTGTCCAGTCTGTCTGTAATGCCTCTTTCTGTCTGACTATTGAGCGGGTGGTACTAGCCAAACCTGATGATATTTATAAGCCTTCCAAGCAAAACTTAATAACTCACCTAATTGCAGCAGCAAAGATGCTCATACCTCTACATTGGTTAGACCCCCTCGCACCCTCACCTGAGGAATGGGAAAGGAAGGTTGACCAGATTTTCAAGTTTGAGGAACTAACCAGTTATGCCCGTAGATCCAGAGAGAGGTTCCTGAAGGTCTGGTCACCCTGGAAACAGTATAGGTCCTTGTGATGTGCTGGTGACACATAAGTCACACAGATTGACAAATGACCTGGGTGGGTAGACCTGGAGAAGGACTAGGCTTGGCGTTTATCACCCGTTTGTATCCTGCAAATATCTAGCGTTTAACATGCCTCCTAGTTCTTTCCTGTTTAATATGGTAATCATACATAATGGCCCTATGTAACTGAGTACTGCAGTGTCCTTATATAGACAATTGCACTGTCCATCTCATATACCCCCCCTCCCTCCCCCCTTTCCTTCTTCCTTTTCCCACCCCCTTAATTGCCGAATATTCAGATATATAATGTTTTCATTCTGTACAGCTTGATCTACCATTTTATATTACAAGATTGTCAACTGTTGTTGATTGTATGATTGTACATCATATTCTTTATGTTGACTAAAATAAAGAATTTACAAAAAAAAAAAAAAAATTATGCTCACCTCATCCACTTGATTGTGGAGAGGCCATCCACTCACATTTTGATTGTAGATAACCTGCCAAAGTACTTGCGGCAAGCAGGAGCGGTCTTGGGCACATCGCATCCTATGCATTTGCGTAGGGCCCCCGACGTCCAAGGGGACCCCCATGCTCCGTTCTTGAGCCGGTGCCCAAGACTGCCTGGCCCAGTGGAGTAACTATAGTGGTCGCAGCGGTCGCATGCCGAGGGCCCCCCATGCCACTGGTGCTAGACTTTTCCCTTTATAAGATGCAGTGCAACTTATAAAGAGAATACTAGCGAGCGCTTCCATAATGGAAGTGCTCACTAGCCTGCAGGAGGAGGGGGAATGAAGCGCTGGTAGCGCTGTACAGTACTTACCCCTCCCCCTGCTTGCTCTTCCTGAGGCCAGCGCTGCTGTGTCCTGACTGCCTGCAGCGTTAGG
The DNA here is from genome assembly GCA_900303285.1 of Rhinella marina. Lineage (NCBI taxonomy): Eukaryota > Metazoa > Chordata > Amphibia > Anura > Bufonidae > Rhinella > Rhinella marina. The sequence goes on from ONZH01024225.1 coordinate 124,528, forward strand.
ATGTACAGACTGCCCTCTGACCTGACGCAGGAGGTCAGGTGACTTCAGCGCGGGCCCCTGGAAAAGGAGAGAGCGGGGACACAGCCAGGACCGGAGGTAAGTTTTTTTTTTTCTTGTCTGATCTGAGGTCTGAAGTGGGGGCAGAATGGGGGGATCTGAAAAGGTGGGGGCAGAATGGGGGAATCTGAAAAGGTGGGGACAGAATGGGGGATCTGAAAAGGTGAGGACAGAATGGGGGGATCTGAAAAGGTGGGGACAGAATGGGGGGATCTGAAAAGGTGGGGACAGAATGGGGGTCTGATTGGGGATCTAATTAGGGGTCTGAAGGAGGTCTGATTAGGGGCCTGAAGGGTCTGACTGGGGGTCTAGAGGGGTCTGATTGGGGGTCTGGAGGTCTGATAGGGGGTCTGGAGGTCTAATAAGGGTCTGATAGGGGGTCTGGAGGTCTAATGGGGTCTGATTGGGGGTCTGGAGGTCTAATGGGGGTCTGATAGGGGTCTGTAGGTCTAATGGGGGTCTGATTGAGTGTCTGGAGGTCTAATGAGGATCTGATAGGGGGTCTGAGGGTCTGATTGGGGCTTTGGAGGTCTACTGAGGATTAGATATGGGAGCTTGGAGGTCTAATGGGGGTCTGGAGATGGGGGGTCTCATCTGGAGTTTGATATGGGGATCTGATCTGAAAGGTAAGGGGGTATTGTTTTTCTGTGTGGTGCCAGTATTTTCAGGGGGGGCTGTTTCTGCAGTATAATATTGGGGGGCGGGCAGGGTGAGATGTTGAGAAGGTGAGAGGATGATGGAAAAGTAGGAAAGTAAGATGTCTGTTTGTTGAACTCTTCAGAGACGAGGCATGGCTGAAAGAAGTCACCATGGCGGTCTGGTCTGACAGGAGAAGAGGAGGAAAGAGAACGTCTACATCAGAGAAGAGAAGTCACTGGATGTAAGAGGTACATATGTGGCGCTGTATGACCCTGTATGTTCTGTAGAGTTGTATGAAATGTTTTCCAAGTATGTCTTTGAAGGGGTTGTCTTTTTTTTTTTTTGTACGAGCGCTGCCTTCTCTGCTCTGTTAACTGCTCTTCTCTGCAAATTCTATGGCGAGCAGGTGAACAGAGCAGAGAAAGCAGCTCTCATATGAGCTCTGCCCTCTCTTCAAACAGCTGATCTGATATTGATGACCTATCGTGAGGATAGGTCATCAGTAGTAAAAAGAGGACAACCCCTTTAACAGTAGGACTGGAGGGAAGGGATTAGGTTGAGAATTTGGCAGGGGGGGCGTTTCAATATTTGCCTTGGACATCAGAAAAGCTGGGTGCACCAGGGCCAGGGGGAGGGGGGGCCCAAGCTGAACTGTTGCACCAGGGCCCATGAGCCTTTAGCTACGCTCCTGCCGCCCGCCCAGCTGTCACTTACTGCATTTGTCCACCACGGACCGGCCTCACTGCGGCTGCGCGCACCGCACCCGCTCACTCTCAAGTCCAGAAGTGTAGCAGGAAGCTCGCGCAGCCGCAGAGAGGCCGGTCCGCACAGCAGAACACAAACTCTGCGGCTGCGCGTCATTGTCCCAGGCTCCAGCACGATTCCCAGCTCAGCCAATAGAGAGCTGGGAGTCTGGGACACGCCATAGGCTGTGGGCAACCTTCACCCCCGCCTTCAGTGAGTGATGGTCAGCAGCACGTGCCCCAGCTCAGCCAATGAAGAGTTGGGACGTGCTGCTGACGTAATTTTAGTAAAAAAGGGCGAGGAGGGCATCCTCCATGTTAGACTAGTGCAGACCAGGTAGTTAGGAGCTAGGGAGCTGTGCTGCTGCTGTGTTTGAATCTGATTTTAATATTATATAGCACAGCACTGTAGTAGAGAGAGTCAGGAGCCAGGAGGACTGGGAGTAGTAGTGTTGCTGCAGGCTGCAGCTGCAGCTGCTGGATCATCAGTGACAAAGACAGCCAGCTCAGGGTAGTTGACTTGACTGTAATATATAGTGAATAGTAATAGAGAAGGGACAGAGAGAAATAAAACAGGAGACACAGAGGCAAACAGGAGAATCATATATGACAAGTGTGTGAAAAACAGGAGAGTCAGATACCACAAGTGTGTGAAAAACAGATAGGAGAATCATATACGACAAGTGTGTGAAAAACAGATAGGAGGGTCAGACACCACAAGTGTGTGAAAAACACATAGGAGAGTCAGATACCACAAGTGTGTGAAAAACACTAATATAAAACACTGATATAAGATAAGACAAGTGTGTGAAAAACACTAAAATAAGACTAGTGTGTGAAAAACACTGATCTAAAACACTGATATGAGACAAGTGTGTGAAAAACACTAATATAAAACACCGACATAAGACAAGTGTGTGAAAAACACTAATATAAAACACTGATATAAGACTAGTGTGTGAAAAACACTGATATAAGACAAGTGTGTGAAAAACACTGATATAAGACAAGCGTGTGAAAAACAGATAGGAGAGTGATATACGATAAGTGTGGAAAAAACACATTCTTTCATTGTTTAACAGTGAGTTAATTATTAATTGTTTGACAGTATTTTATTGTTAAAAAAGTCTTTGATGTGTGTGGGGGGGCGTGTCATCAGAGGGCGTGTCATCAGGGGCATGACGCGTCATTGGGGGGGGGGCCCGGATATAACTTCGCTTAGGGCCCCAGGGCGGCAAGTGTGATGACATTACCACGCGCTGTGGTATTTTACTTTCAGCCACCATTTTAGGAAAAATTGATTTGTTGTTAGGAAATTCTTCCTCGTGGTGTATTGAATCTTTCCTGAAATCTGGATTAAAGCCCACTTTGGATACTTCGATTCGCTCAACACTAATTACTATAGTATGTCCGCTGTGGTGTTCAGAGCACTGACAATTGTCTTGTTGGGATAATTAGTCCAGGGCTGACAGGACACATGGCTGAACATCCTTAGGTGGCCAACAGTTTTCAGAGTCCTGGACTATTTGGCTTAATCTGAGACATTTGGGCCCATTGGTGTTAAAAGGTATCTGTCACCATAATAATGCAAATTAATCTGCAGACATCATGTTATAGAGCAGGAGGAGCTGAGCAGACTGATGTATAGTTTTATGGGAAAATATTCAGCATAAGTAGAATTAGGTTACTTTACATTCCTGTCATTCTGAGCTATGAAGTCAAAGAGGTGGTCCTATCAGTGCTTGACAGCTTTCTCTGTATACACAGTCATACAGGGAAGGTAGTCAATCACTGATAGGACAGCCTCCTTGACTTCAAAGACCAGAATGAACACAGATATAAACAAATAAATTAAAAAAATAAATAAATAAATAAATAGATAGATAGTAGATAAATAAATAAATAAATAAATAAATAGTTTTATGGGAATACTTTCCCATAAAACTAAATATCTTTCCCATAAAACTAAATATTTTTTCCTGCTCTATAATATGGTGCCTTCAGCTCAGACACCATGTTTAGTTTGACAAGTTCCCTTTAAATTATTTTAAAAGATTGTCACATTCTTCTGTCCTCACTTGATGACAGCCCTGCTCTACAGCCATAGTTTCTGTGTATGATAGCTGCATATGCAACTTTCCAGTAGAAGGATTAGGATTCCCCTTACAAAGTATAAAATGCTAAACTAAAATATTGACACATACTGTAAATCAGTAGATAAAGCCTACCTAGTCTTAAAACTCTGATGCTGATTCTTAGCAACACCGTAAAATGTGAAAAATCACAAACAGAACAGAAGATGGTGACAGATCAGAACATAGTCAAAACTCTGTGATTGTGGACAGAAAAATACAACCACCCTGGAAGAAGGGTAAATGCTCAACATGGTTTAATTTGGATTTTTTTTTTTGAAGCTTGGTTGTTCTTTTTGTGGCAAAGATGGGCATGTACCGTATATGGCTTTAATAACACATTTTAAATGTTATGGTACTAAAAGACAAGTTTTAGGACTCTGCATATACCCAATAGTTTATGGTAAAATATAGAAATTGTAAAAAGCTTATTCTTCTTAGTGGTAGTAGTGGTAGCAGTAGAAGAGAGAAAGAGAAAGATTATTATGTCATGTATTCTGTATTCCTCGGCTTCTGCACTGCAAGCATTTGTGTGTAGTTAATGCTGCACTTTAAATGGGCCGAGTGAAGATAGTGCTGACGGAAAGTAATGGACACAATGTACTGCTGTGTTACTAAATGTCAAAGTCATCATCTCATCTATTATTACATATTAACCAGAAGACTCTTCAGTGGTTTGACGATAAAGCACAGACACAGCACAAAACATATTACTGATGCTTCCAAATATGAAATACAATGAAAACAATTTTAACTTATCACATAGACTTGTACATATTAGCAGCCATTACTCTGAAGCTAAAATAAATGTGTCACATCCTTGCAACCTCATGGAGATTTCTGAGATACCGTATTTTCCCCCATAAGACACACTTTTTTCCCCCCAAAGTGAGGGAAAATGTCACTGCGTATTATGGGGCGAATTCTAATGAGTGCTTCCATTATGGAAGTGCTCATTAGTACTGGAGGATCGGGAAGTGCTCTGTGGCTTGTCTACTCACCGCTTCCTGGTCCTCTGCTGTTGGCTGTGCTGTGATTGCACACAGCGCGAGGACGCTCTGTGACCTCACGCTGTGTGGTCGGGCCACAGCACAGCTGCGGTAGGAAGAAGAGAGCTGGACCTGGAAGCCCGTGGCATCTGGAGCAGGAGAGATAAGTTGATTTTTTATTTTATTTTTTTATGTGCTCTCGGAGTCATGGAGTCTGATCTGAGGCATGGGGGTCTGATCTGAGGCATGAGGGAATGATCTGAGGCATGGTGTTCTGATCTGAAGCATGGGGGTCGGATCTGAAGCATGGGGGTCGGATCTGAGGTATGGGGGTGTCCTCTGAGGTCTGAATGGGGGGGTCTTATTTATATTGGGGCTCTTATCTGAGGTCTGATTGGTGTGGTCTGATCTGAGGTCTCATTGAGGGTCTTATTAACATTAAGGGTGTGATTGAGTTTGTGTGCTGAGGACTGATTAACACTTGGGATCTGAATGCTGGTCTGATCTGAGGTCTAATGAAAAATATTTTCTTATTTATTTATATAATTTATATATTTTCTTATTGTCTTCCTCTAAAATCTAGGTGTGTCTTATGGAAAGGAGTGTCTTATAGGGTGAAACATTTTATTTATTTTTTTAAATCAGCAGGGGACAAATTAATAAAACTTACCTTCCTGAACCCCTCTAGTCCTTTGCTCATCTGCTCACCATAACTGCAATCATGATGTAATGTTATGGTTGCAGTCACGATGTGCCATGACCACACATGACCACTGGGGTATATGACACTAAAACTACATAGCTCCATCCATTGTGTAGTGGACAGAGCCGGTTACTGTAGTATTGCTCCCATTGAAGGTAAATGGAGCACTGTAGCAACCATCTCTGTCCACTGCACAATAGACGCCAGTGTGTAGTTTAAGGGCCGGAACTACAGCAGAACAGCTGATTTGTTTCACTTGTGCCTTTGATTGTGAAGAAATAATATACAGGAGCTAGTATAATAATCTTCAAACTCCGTTCTCAATGCTTTACAGAAGTTCAAAACTTCATCAAATGCTAAAATCTTGAAATGTCCATTCATTTTAAAGTGGTTTACTCTGAAAACTTTCAGGCTCTTTCCTCAAGCCCAGGGAAGGCTGCCAATATGTTGAAAGATGATGCAGTTTTTAAAAGCCAATGCACATTTCTTTGGCCAAAACTCCACCCTTCCTCCTTCCATTTTGTTTTATTCCTATTATTCCTAGTAAGACATGAAAAATCTATTAATAAACCTACAAATAGAAAATGAAATAGCCAATACCAGCTCTAGGGGGAGTCAAGAACAAGGGGTACATGTTCGAAGAAGAGAAATGAGAATACTGTAATACTGTACTCACTGTAGCAGGAGCAGGACGGGTGCCCAACTGTTAGTGAGAAGACAAAAGTGGTTTATCAGCATTTCTGCCTTCTCCCCAGATAGGTGCATAAATCTCAATAAGCACTATGCAGTTTGGACCCGGTGATCACGTGATCACCAGGCGTCTTGGGAATAGAGGAGTGCAGGGCTACCCTGATCAGCTTTGCCTTGTACAAAGTCCCCTGAGGCTGGTTTCCCTAGTAACTGGGGTTCCTTTGGATGGCCCAGTTACAGTGGAAATAGTGCAAAAAAAAACCTCTCATCGTCTCCCAAAAGTCTTTCAATGATATCTTGGGGCAAATTATATGGAAAAAAAAACATATTAAAAAATAATAATAAAGCACAAATAAAAGAAAAACTAAAAAGGAAAAAGTGCAAAATAAAAGTGTGTTCACTGTCACACAATGGCCCTTTTATGACCTCTTGGGGGGGCACATTGTGTGGCAAAAAAAAAGTAGTAAACCAGTTATAAAAAATAACTAATAAAATACAAATAAAAGTTTTTAAAAAATCACAAAAAAGTGTATGGTCATTGAGACCTTTTCAGGCTTGGTCATTAAAGGGTTAACCAATAAGTGCTTTGGCCACTAGTAAGGGAAAATGCTTACAAGTCATTGCAGGGCACCCATAACTAGGGGGCAGGAGGTGGTAATAACCAGCGAGCGTCTGCAGTAAAGGAAAGCGCTGATTTATGAAATGGAGGCAGAATGGAAATAAATGTCGCCACTTTTCCTGAGGAAATTATTTTTTAACAAGTTTCCACAGCATGGCCCCTGAAATAGATTCAGAATTACCTGCTCTCCACCTCTCAAGTCTTCCATGCTGCCTTCCCTGTCTCAGTCTGTCGGTCCCTGAGCTGTTTACATCTAGCTGGCTGTGAGTGTAGTCACATGCATCTCTCCAGTCAATGATTGGTTTCAAAGTTGACATGCTACTTGTGGCCTGCTGAAGCCAGTCATTGACTGGAGAGATGCCTGTGAGTATGATCAGAGTCAGCCAGATGTAAACAGCGCTAGGACTGGAAGATAGAGGCAGTTGGGGCAGCACGGAGGAACAAAGCAATAGGGAGCAGGTGAGTATAAATTTTCTGTTTCAGGGACCATGCTGCGGGCACTTGTTAAAAAATCATTTTTAACTGGAAATCTCTTTAAAGGGTTTCTGTCACCAGTTTTTTCAATATGAATCAGGCTGACATTAGAGATGTGCTAATGTCACCTGATTCCAAACATATATCTCTTTTATTTACTGGTGCCCCCGTTTTTATATAAAATGAACTTTTATTTTATGCTAATAAGCCTCTAGGAGCAGGGGGGAGTTACCCCTGCGCCTATAGGCTCCGTTTACCCACCTTCAAAAACGCCACCTTCCTCTTGATTGACAGGCCAGGCAGCTTTCTCCATCTCCTGCCGGCCTGCCAGGCTCTGGCTTCCTCACTGCATTTACTGACAGCACTGCTACATGTGTACAGCTCTGAAGCAGGCACGTATTCCATACACACACACAGCTCTACAGCTTAGCTGTATGTGGAATACAGCACACAACAGCATCAAAAAGCTTGCTGACATTTCACACACAGCCCATCTCCTCCTAACCATGTGACTGATCACATGGTCATGACATCATTAAAGGTCCTCTATTCTTTCAGGGTGTACAATTGCAAGCTATCGTCAATGGAGTGCTAGGAGCCGGGCAGCTGGTACTGAGGCTGATGTAAGAGAGGAAGTTTTCTGTGCTTGGGTGTAGATGGTTATTATGGATTAGTTTATTATATTTGAACACAATGTAGACTGTGCTGAGACTGATGGCAGGGAGGCATCCACTGCTAGGTATCAGTGCAGAGAATGGTGCATTGTCTAGGTAGAGCAGCACCTTCTAAATAGATGGTCAGAAATATGTATCATCTTCTCCACATGTGCTTCTTCTCTGCCTGGCCCTGTCAATCAAGAGGAAGGGGGCGTTTTTGAAGGTGGGCAAACGGAGCCTCTAGGAGCAGGGGTAACGCCCCCACCCACACACACACCCCCCCACCCCGCTCCTAGAAGCTTATTAGCATAAAATAAAAGTTTATTTTATATAAAAACGGGGGCACCAGTAACTACAAGAGATATATATTTGGAATCAGGTGACATTAGCACATCTCTAATGTCAGCCTGAATTATACCGAAAAAACTGGTGACTGAAACCCTTTAAGCCTCTATTACACTGCATGATATTTGGGCCAATTAATGGGAACAGGTGTTCATAGGAACAATTATTCCTGATATCTGATAATTGTGCAGCTGATTAGCAGATAAACAAGGAATCACTCATTTGTTGGCTGATTCACATATTTTATCAGGATAAAGATGTATGATAATCATTGGCATAATCTCCTTGTGTAATCTGGAATGTGCCGGCAATAATCAATGGAACTAAATTAAGGAGGAATGACTGTGATAGTGCAGCAGGTGGATGGTGGAATGGTTCCTGGCAACAGAAAACTACCTCCACGGTGTCTCAACAACGCCATCACCTCCCAGGAGACCTAGACTAATAAAAGCATCTGGTAAGAGAGTTCCAGCTGTTTGAGGTATGGAGCAGGGCTTGTAGAAGGGACAAGGCTCTGGAGGTTGGGCTTGGGCAAAAGTCTGGTGGTCCCCAGTTGCAAGGTAGCCCAAGAAAGGACTCCCCGCCAAGGAGATCAGGACTACTCCAGTGCTGGAGATGCCAAGTGTAAGGACATGTGGCTGCTCATTGCCCACTTACCTCTGAGCCCATGGAGTGTCAAGCTGGCCAGCATCAGTCACTATTTGCAGAGACTGTCAATGTTACATTGCCAGGACCAGGGACTGAGCCACATATATGTGAAATTATAATAAATGACTGTCTGGTCAAGGCCTTACTGGACTCGGGTAGCTTGGTAAAACTGGTACATGCCAGCTTTGTGGCTGGGGACTATGTTCCGGACTAACATATGAGTGTGCTTTTCAGCCATTGGCATACCAAAGCGTACCCCGTGGCATGCGCAAAAGTAAAGACTTTAAAAACAACAGTCATATATGAAGTAGGGGTAGTGAGAAACTTAATGCATGATGTGATCTTGGGCCGTAATTTCCCATTGTTTTAGGCGTAGTGGGGAAGAGGAACCTCTCCTGCAGTGAGTGAGGAAACTCCTGTAGAACATTCACCTTCCCTTTTAATTGATAAACATATGGGATTTAATGAAATGCATGACATTTTTCCTTTGTAGGTCTTAGCTGGGGAAGAAGAATCTCCCCGTGCTGATCAAAATGTGCATGATCTGGAAATATCTAGAGATAACTTTGGCACTGAGCAATTAAAAGACCCTACTCTGGTCAATGCACAGAAAGTGTTACTGTGATAAATGATGTACCCCAGGAACCAGAAGCTGACCAGCAAGTTCCATATTTTGCTATAAACAGTGATCTAATGTTCTGGATTACCAAAATTAACAGCAAAATTGTAGCGCAACTTCTGGTACCAAAGCCATATCGAAGTATCGTACTTGACATGGCACATAATCACTTGGGGGCATTTGGGAACTACTGTAGTAAAACACAAGAGAGGATCCTCCAAAGGTTTTACTGACCCCAGGAAGTAAAGAAGTCATACCCCACATGCCAGATAAGTGCCCCAATGTCACATTTCCTTCTCATCAATGAATTGCCATTTGAGATAATTGCTATGGATTTAGAGGGTCCCATTGTCAAGTCTGCTGGGAACGCCACTACATTTTGGTTGTGTTGGATTATGCCACCCGTTATCCTGAAGCTGTGCCTTTCAGAAACATGGTTTCCAAACATATTATGCCATATATGCCTTCCCACCAGGGATCCCTAAAAAAAATCCTCACTATCCAGGGTATACCTTTGTGTCAAAGATGATGAAAGAACTCTGCAGATTGTTTAAAATGACACATCTGTACCTCTGTGTATCACCCCCAGACATGGCCTAGTCAAAAGGTTTAACAACCCTGAAACATATGCTGAAAAAGGTGGTAGACAAGAATGGCAGGGACTGAGACTACTTGTTCTCTACCTCATCTTTTCCATGAGAGAGGTGCCCCAGGCTTCTACAAGGTTTTTTTTCCCTTTGAGTTAGTTTATGGCCATCACACAAGGGGTCTATTATATGTTTGTCTAAGCGGAATTCTGTCAGAAGTTTAGGAAAACTTTGATTCAAAACTTTGTATACCTGATCTATAGCAATTCATGACAAATTATTTGGAACAAATCAAATTTCTTGGCTAACTTCAGCGACATTGTTGAATCAAATTTTTCAAAACTTCATCTCTAATCGCCAAGGAGACATGGGAGACAGAGTCTACTCCATATAAGATCAACACTGCTGACTTGTAGTATGGATCCCTGTCAGTTTGACCTAGGGAGTAATAAACATATAATCCAATTAGCTGGGTTCTCCTTACAAAGTTTTATGTAAAACTTAACTTTTACTTAGATTATTGAAAAATGCTTATCAACAAAAAAGTGCTCAAGTTCATTAGATATTTAGGGTTAAGTGGAGGTTGAGGTAATTGCGGTTTTGTTGGGTCCGCTAGAGCTCATACAGTTTAGTGGTGGTTTATAGGCTCAAATGCATTCCAAATACCTGTTTGCCTGGGTACTCTGTCCCTACTGATACTCATATCCACCCCCAATACTGTGCTTACCAATACTATACTGTAGAAACAGGTAATCACCCTGAAAATACTATAACTACACAGATTGTTCTCCTTCAATAATGATTGGCACACAGTGCCCTAAAAAATAACTGTGCCCAGCAAATAGTATCCCTGAAACTTACTGTATAGTGCCATAAACTTAGTGTTCTCCAAAAATAAATTTGCTAAGCTATTCCAGGGTACCTACCAATGTAACAGTCCTCCCAAAAGTCCAACAAGCAGTAATAATTTTCTGCCAGAGTGCACTATGTGGTAACAGTGCACCTAATGGTAATAATGTCCCTCATTTTACCCCCAAAAGTAATAATGGCCCTCAGTAGTAATAATTCCCCTTATAATGTGTGCCTGTACAAAAAATACCCCGCTTATAATGTGTGCCAGTACAAAAATGGCTCCTTATAATGCTTGCCAGTAAAATAATTCACCCTTGTAATGTGTGCCTGTACAAAAATGGTCCCTTATAATGTGTGGCAATACAAAAATACCCCTTTATAATGTGTGCTAAGAACAAAAAATGCTCCCTCATAATGTGTGCGGGTACAAAAATGCTCCTTTTTACAACTGCAATGTCACCATAGTGCTTTCTCCAGTTACAAAATGATGCACACCCCATTGTGGCCCAACAACATGCTGCCAAATAAAAATAATAAACTCAAATACTTACCTCCATTCTGCTGTCAGTGATGCAGTGCAACACACAGACCTCTTCTATGTAGTCTGTGTTCTGAGCTCTATGTACCCCGGCTCAGGCAGCGCAATAAAGTTGACACCGGCCTCTGATAGGCTAGAGGAACTAGGACTAAAGCCTAGTAGAGGAAATGTGGGCCAGGGAGACATCACTCCCATGCCCTGTTGTGGCATTCAACTGTATTGTTGTCCTGAAAAAAACACATGGGGAGCATGGCTCACGTCATGAACCTAGTGGTGCAGTGCTTTCTAAATAAGTTCACTGACTTGCGCAAGGTGCTGGCAAAGTCAAGGAGACTGTCCAAGCACTTCAGCCACTCTAACATGGCGAGGAACTCTCTCCTGGATCTGCAGCGACAGAACGACCTGCCACTACACTGCTTAATCCGCAACATGCCAACTCGCAGGAATTCAACATTGCACATGCTCAAGCATCTGTATGAGCAGCAGAAAGCCATGAACCAGACAGCCTCAACAACAGGGAACATGTGTTCCTTTGAGGTCAGGCAGTGGCAGCTCATCGGAGATGCCCGTAGGGTGCTAAAACCCTTTGAGGAAGCCACAAAGTTTGTCAGCAAGGACAACTGCCTGCATGAACAACATTATCACTCTCATATTTATATTAGAACAGACGTTGATGCTCATGCAGTAGAGGACCACTACGGAAGAAGAGCAGGTGATGCATATATATATATATATATATATATATATATATATATATATATAGATATACTGTATATATATATATATATATATATATATATATATATATATAATATATTTATATATGATGCATTTATAGCTGTTGAGGAAAAACAGAGGGAATTTACCATAGAGGAGGAGAATGAAGAGGATGATGAGGATAAGCAGCTGTCACTGCAACAGGAGAAGGAGGTGGAGCAACAAGAGGACGATGATGAGGATAGCACCAGCCAAGACACCCAATCGTCTCAGTGGGGGACGGAGCTGGAAAGAAGTGGCCCTGTATGCTCACTTGCTTACGCAGTGACAGGCATATCGTTGACATCAAGCAGTTTGATGATTACTGGATAACCATGCTTTTATAAACCCTTGCTATCAAGGCAAAATGGGGGAATGTTTTCCTCTTGCAGAAAGGGAGGACAAATTACATTACCACCAGGAAACACTTTGTATGTAGCTTGCTGCAGCTTACGGTGAGCAGGTGCCTGCAACAATTATGTCTGAAAGAGGGGTTCCCCACCACACCCTGCAGAGTCACACCTCTTTCGTCACCACAAGCAGAAGAAGCTGCAGCAGCCATTTTGGTCTCCTCAACATGATGGTTAGTTTTTCCACATGACGCGCCCGACTGAGGACAGTCCGCAAGACGACAGCTCCTGCCTCAACGTCCATGTTCAGGTTTACCTAAACTATGGACAGTCTCTGTCACTTACTCAGTTCCCCCGACTCAGTTCCCTGAACACTGACCCAAACTGGAACAGCATGCTCTCTATCTTCTTTTTTTGCCTTGCCTCAAGTGTCATCTCAGAATTGAAACATTTTTTTTGCAGGGGAAGTAAATATGGTTGAAATTTCATTAAAGTCCTAGGAGTCTAGAGAGGGTTATATACCAACTTTCAGGGCCACTGGAGCAAATTCAGTTTGATTTAGGTCTGAAATATTTGACGAACAAGACCAGAAATGAATCTCGACTAATTCACTCATCTCTAGAGAAAAAAAGTTATATACACATTTTCCTCCATGATCCCTGCAAAAAGTATACTCTTTTTATTTATCATTTGCATTTTACATACGTGGACTGCAAAGATAGTATTAAAACATGATGTGAATACACAGAGTATGACCATCTGGTAACACCATCTAGTGTTTGTGTCCCGGTTGCAATGCGGCAGCATTGCAGTCAAGTACTACGCAGGTGTACAAGCTGCAGCAGGCTCTAATTAAACTAGTTAGGACTCCACTGTTTACAAGGTATGTATATTAACGGCCACATGGTATTGCAGGTGCTGTGTGTCCACTAACACTGCAGACTAAATAATCCGTGCTGTTCCTAATTAGTTTTATTAGAGCCCACTGCAGCTCATACAGCCAAGTGGTACCTGACTGCCACATGGCGCAACTGCGATACAACCATGCTGTGTGTGTAGTCATACTATTAGTGGGGAAAGTTATCTGGTTTCTAATACCCCATTTACCAGCAACAAATGTTTAGAGGGAACATTACCAGTGGACACTGATCTTATTACTGGAAGCGAGAATTGAAATTTATATTAATATTCACTAATTTCTCTTTGGAAGGCTAGTTATGCAAGTGGTACATGGAAGCCTATACATTCTTTACTGGTACTTCATATGAAATAAAGTTTATCTGCCAATTTGGCAATATAATTAAAAGAAAGTGAAAAGTAGAAAACTGTAATGCATTATCCATTGATGGCTATAAATTTAACAGAATCATTTAAATATTTTAGCCTGGAATCTGTAGAGATACATTAAGGAACAAGGTAGAAGAACAAAATCATCAGCATCACAATCATCTTCCAGCCAGCCATGCAATTATTTACCTATACATCTTCCACAGTTCACTTGCTGGTTCAGTTCCCCGAGGTGACTCTGTAGATTTATCTGACTTTCATTCCTCATTAATGTTGTGATTCTGTGTATTTTCTTGGTGTTCTGGCTGCATGCTCTGCTCCTAGGTGTTTGTAAAGTCCAATGAGCACTTTGGCTGTTCTCTGCTTTAGCATCAGTCATGTAGATGTCAGTTTTTATGGCATCCTGTAGCTCATTGTGTTCTATGTAGAAATGAAGAAGATAGTTTTTTTTCCAGAAGATATGAAAGTCAAAAGGACTAAACTATTTTTGAATATTTTTTTATTCTATGAAACTTTATAGAATAGACTCTGTATTACTGGCTAAAATGCAGACCTGAGCTCTACAAAGAATTTATGATTAAAGACATTAACTTTAATAAACTTTAAAAAACAATGAGGGTGGAACCTGAATGCCTACATGCTGAACGATCTCGAGCTCCCGCTCTACAAACCTGTGTTCCATCACCTAACACGCTTCAACCCTGAAAACATGGTAAAAATTGGCAAAGAAAAGCCCTCTGACCTTCTAGAGACACCTAAAAAGAAGTGAATTCAGTCAGAGATTGACATATTTTTAAAGAAAAGGCTGGCGACTTCTCCAGCAGGTAGTTCCAAAATGACGCAGAGTCCCTCTTAAAAGTCTGACGGCATGGAGGACTCAGATGTGGAAAGCTCAGCAGACCATATGGCAGACGTGCCTGACATTGACTTGGTCTTGCTGTCCCAGTCTATTCTCAGACGGACACTGGATCAAGCCTTAGCACCGGTACTAAAGGAACTGGGTGACATAAAGCACGAAAAGAGACGGCACTAGGTTTGAGGCACTTGAAGCCCATTAGGCATCCCTTATCTCCTTCAGTACTGCAGTGAAGCAGAGTATGGCCATGCAGCTTGACTCTCTAAACATGGCTACACATACTTATAGAGTCATCAGAAAAATATCCGGATTAAAGGCCTCCCTGAGTCGAGTGGAGAAGATTTACCAACATCGCAAGGCTGCTATTCTCTATGTTGCAGGGTTCTGAGAGAGTAGAAGCCATTATAATCTATAGATCTATGCGCCCAGTTCCTAAACATGGTGACCAACCCAGGGATGTAATCTGTGGACTGCTCAGTTACTGTATATTGACACCATTGCTATAATTTTTTGTGTGTGTATATATATATATATATATATATATATATATATATATATATATATTCTCTATTTTCAATTTTACAGTGAAAAAACAGAGATAACGGCACATATATTTCCAAATCACAGTTAGCCAAATCAGAAAGTCATTATATAACATTGCCCAATGGCATAGTATCTAATATTGATGGGTGCATTTCCATGTTATGTGATATGTGCACTTCACCCCCCCTCATTGAAGATGATTAGTCTTGGAGGTATATTTTTATGTCTCCCTGTTGCATTAGGCTAAATTCACACGTCCGTGGATCACGATCCGGGACGGTCCGTGAAATCCCGAACCGTACTCCTTCTGAGAGCAGGAGCGCATGGCGTCATTGGTTGCTATGACGCTGTGCGCTTCCTGAGGCCGCCGATGTATAGTGATACACTCTATATGAGTGTGTACAGTGTATCACTGTACAGCAGCGGCCTCAGGAAGTGCACAGCGTCATAGAAACCAATTACGCCGTGCGCTCCTGCTCTCAGAAGGAGTATCGTGATCCACGGACGTGTGAATTTAGCCTTACTTCCCAAGCAGAAGGAACAGAAAATGAAAGAGGCAGGTTCAGGACAGGTGGGGGCAGAGAGCTTGTTCCTGGGCCATGCCAACTAAGTGTGGTGTCAGAGGAACCCACCAAATCCTGGCTGGGGGTGTCTGATGTCACTTGAGATTAAGCAGAAGACCGAATCGACCATTCAAGGACAGCTGAGTTGCGCTTTAAAAGGTTAAAGGCTTAGTGGGCTATGTGAGAACGACGCTTACTAGTTTAAATGCTCCAATTAAACATCATGTCACCTCACTTATTGATACTTTACAGGAATTCAATACATTTTCTAAAGGTGTCAGGTTTCTTGGAGGTGATGTTGCTCTTAATCCTGTAATGGATTCTTCTGGTGGTTTATCAACCCATTCTCCGAGGTCATGGCCTTCACAATCTTAATGTCCAACATGCCAAATTCTATCAATACGCTAGATTTAGATATTATGCACATTTAGACAAGGGCAATTGCCTAATGTCTTATCTCCTTAAGTAGGAGAGAAGTATCTTATGTGCACTAAGTCAAGTTGCCAGCGGGAAACCAGGTCTCCATCACCAAAGACATTGCCAAGGCCTTTCAGAGATTTTTTTTTGATTATTACAATTTGGATAGGGGTGTTCAAGGTCTAATGCAGGACAGATAGTAGCTATTGACTCTTTCCTTAATTCCATTAAGCTGCCTAGGATGTCCTCTAAGGACTGTATTACAATTTCCAAAAAATGCAATTTCATCAGATAAGGTATTTAGTATCATGAAGTCCATATCTTTAGGGAAAAGTCCCGGCCCAGATGACCTTACTATTATAGTTCTTGCCAGTATTGTTACCTTATCTTACTAATTGGTGTACAGCATTGTTTATGGGAACACATCTATCTAAACAGGTATTAGAAGTGATTATAACTATCTTACCCAAAGTAGAACAATGTGGGAGTTCACTGTTAAATGTGGATTTGAAGATATGGGCAAAGCTCTTTGCCAGGAGACTGAGCCCCTTCCTTCCTTCCTTCCTGGGCTGAACCTTTCAGAACAGGCTGGCTTTGTACCAGGGAGGGAAGGTAATCACAACTCCTGTAGAGTGCTCCATGCTATACATTATGCTAGATCATGGTCTCCCCTTGGTACATCTCAGCACAGATGCCGAGAAGGCCTTTGATGGGTCATACATGCAGTGTGTTGTACTTCATTTTGGTTTTCCCTCCTACCTTTATCACAGCTATTAAGTCTTTGTATAGTTGATTTTCATGTCTGCTTTTCATTTTTCATCTGATGGAGAACCTTTTGAAGAACATAAGAGAACATCCTTTTGTCAATGGTTCGTGGGTTGGTGATCTTCTGTATCAAACTGCAGCTTTTGCAGATGAATTATTGATGTTGATCTCCAACCCATCACAGGCTTTACCACATATTCTTGCTTTGTTTGACAACTTTGGCAGGATATCTAACTTTAAGGTTGATTAGTCATACGCCCTGAGTATTTCGACAGTCTCTGGGGTTATCACTTTCCTTCATGCCAATACACCATTTAAATGGACATTGGCCCAGTTGACTTATCTTGGCATACAGTTTACTAAGGGTCCATTATATCAGGTGAACTATTTTCCTTAACATAAGTTTGAAACCCAATTACATGCTTTAAAAATACCATATGTCTCTTGGATGGTTAGAGAAAATTTATTATTGCCTGCTTTTTTCTTCCAAGTAAGATACTTGTTTTCTTTTTTATGTTTCTTTTTTGTGGAATGGGAAAAAAACAGTATTCCTTATGATAGGTTGAAACTAAGAAGAGAGTTTGGTGGGGGTGGTGAATGCCTAATGTTCTTACATATTATAGGGCTAATCACCTATCATGTTGGTTACAGTTGTGTAGCCCGCTGTACTGCATATTGGGCACAGATATCAAGCTACACTCTGTACCCAAACATCAGGTGGCGAGCCTGTAAGCTTTTACACCATTAGGTAGTATTACAAACGGTCTCACAAAATGTACTATACTTTGTTTTCAGGCCCTTAACTCTGAGTTATCTTTGATTTCCAAGCCTTCTCCTATGCTACAGCAAACCAAATACTTTTTATACTCTGCCCTGATTTCTAATATTGCTCTGAAATCTAAGACAAACTTAGTGATAAGAACTTGATATCCCTGATTCCAGTACTACAAAGCAAGGCAGGTGTCTCTGGGTTTTGCCCACAATTCTCTCCTCAGGGAACTTTCTAGGGTCTCTTGGTCTGTTGTCTTTACTTTCTCTCTTTCTTTCTATACACTCCTCCATACCAGCCTGTATGTGGTTGGAAGAGATACTTCAGGTTCAGACGCCTCTACCTAAGCTGAAATCCACATTGTATAATGCTTTATTGGCAGCTAAGCGACAGGGTGTTCCGGCTGACATCAGGAATTGGGAAAAAGACCTTGCTAGATCTTTTTAGAAAAGGACATTACTGTTTTACATCTTAGGTCACATAGTTTCTCCAGGTGTGTTCACACGTTTACACACTTAGACAATGGTACAAAACCCCAAGCCAGTTATATCATGAACATTATGATGTCTGCAGTTGCTTTTCTTTAATATAAGGATTTATATGTAACCCTTAAGAAACAAAATAGAAAATTGGCAGAGATCTCTGTGTTGAGTGCATCCCATTCTGAGGTTTGTTACAGGGCCCTATGATTTCTGTGTATGCCCTTCCATGTAACTGGTTCAGCCAATATGTATGAGTAGTAAACAACCGTCCAAATAGCAGTGTAGTCAGTGCATTACTGCTCAAGTATTCAACCCTTTACGGATACCATCAAGACATATGTATTTAAGTACATCTAGTACCAGCTGATCGATGGGGGACCAAAAGTTGAACCCCCCAATACTGTTGGTATGTCCTAAGGATAGGTCATCAGTTTTAAAAACATGGATAACCACGTTAATATGCAACTTATGAACTTACTGAAGAAATAACCATTTCTGGCTTTGGAAAGTTGGCCAAATCTTCTGCACTATTACCATTACCCTGTTTTAAAATTGAAAACTCCAAAATTAATTTGCAACTATAGAGAACCTCAATATACCTTTTTCATCTCAGAAAGATGCAGGAGGCTAAGATATACAGACTTGTGTATCAGGGTTTTTACACCGGAGAGCTTCTTTAGATGTTTTTGTGCTTACCTTCCACATGGAAAGTAAGTCTTTGGAGGAGATTTATCAAGTCTGTGGCGTTTTCCACAATGGTCTTGATATCTCCTACTGTGCTGGAAGGTGCGCCTAATTTAGTGCAGTAAATATCATAGAGGGATCTGGATGGTAAATAATTTGTCAATTTAATCTTTGTGAATACTCATTTTTCAAGGTCTAGAAAACCTCTTTAAAGTGCACCGAAACCTTTGGTGAAATCCCAAAGGTACAGCGGCGCTTATCAGACAGCTCTGTACCTTGGACTTTCATCAGCTGTGCTCTGCTTTTGCAGCATGTGGAGTACAGATCGAATATACTTTCTATGGATTTCTATTCCAAATGCTTGAAAAGTATAGCTGAGTCAAGCAGAGAAAAGCCAATAGTGCAGAGTATTCTGAGAAATGCTATTGCACCTTTGTGATGTCAGTAAAGGTTTAGACAAGCCTTTGAGATAAGCCTCCTGTAGGTCTGTGAGAAACCTATTTTAAATGGGTAATTTTATGTCTTTAAGTTTTTATGTACGACAACTACTTTTCTAAGATGAAAAAATAGTGTGGCATGTTTCCCAGCAGCTCAGTCATAAGAACTTTGTGATTTCAGAGAAGACAATGCATCAAACTTTGGAGACAAGCCTGAAATTGCTTCAGTAGATATTTTTCCTCTCTTAAAAAAGTTGAACTCTGGCACTTAATGTCTCTTCGTAACCTCCATAACTTGCTAGTTCATCCACAATGTGTTGTGTCCAATTTAGATTTTTTATGTCTGCATTAGATTTCAAAGGAAACTCACAAGGTGTTAACCTAATGTGCTGTAGAAATGTGGCTACAGAGAAAGAGAGGAAATGGAATTTAACTGTCGTTAGTAATTTAAACCCCAAACTGACAAATGAGCATTTTATAAAAATCTCACAAATCTAAAATAATAAGTTTAACATAGATACTGAGTTAATAGTGACTGTTAATGGGCAGGGCATTGTTACCACAATATAATGTTTTAATTATTAATTAAATATACCCCTACACCTTCAAATAGGTGTCAGCTATCACAGCTTCCCGGTACATATATAGTCTATTTGTGTTTTCAATGGGGAGAGAAGAGAAAGCCGCTGCCAGGCACCTATGGAAGTGGCTTAACTACTTGGTGAACAAAAAGATGGAGCATTCAATTACACTATGCCAGATTCTTCTCTTCCCCAACATCATCTGTCAGTGGAGAGTCATCCAGTTTTGCTAAACATGGAGGGTTCAAATGACAATAGCTGAATGTGTATTAGGGCCTTCACAAGACCAATTTAGTATTGTGTTTACTTTTGTTTTTTCATGTTTCTACATTTTTCACATTATTTCTGTTTTTGTACTTGGAAGTTGATGTAAATGTTTAAAACTTATTTAAATCCAAAAACAAATATTACAATTTAGTTCTAGAATCTCTTTATGACAAGGACAATACTGCATTTCATCTGAATAAAGCACCTACTGTCAAAATGAGTTCACTATTGCCAGAGTAAAAGGTCAATTAGTTATCAGGTTTCTCTGACTATGACTGTCCAGTGAATAAAACTTCATCATGTTGTCTACCCATCAGTTGTATCACCATGACCAGCAAGATTTCAGTATAGGAACACTTAAAGGGGTTATCCCATGAACAATGTAAAAAATGAAAATCAGACATCATATAGTACATGACAACCTCTTTCTAACAAAGCTAGAACCAGCCCTGTACCTCACATGGAACCAGAGATCTCCCCATTCATTGCTCTGCTAGATTCATATCAAGCTGACAGCTCAAGGGGAGTGTCTTTTTTGCTGCAGCTCAGGGGGCATGTCTCAGCTCAGGAGACAGTTAAAAGTTGAAACTGAGCATGTGCGGCTTGCTCAGTGAATAGGTCAAAGAAATAAGAAATTAAGTTGTCCTATACAGATACATTTTATTGAATAACCCAGTAGCTGTACAAAATTTTTAATGACATGCAATTACAAAAGTATTCAGATCCAGGTTCTGGTTTGAAAACTGTAGAATAATTTTTGTGGGACAACCCCTTTAACTGGGGGACGGATGTGGCTATGAATCTACTTTGGAGAGCAATGCAATGAGGGCACTCTGGTTCACACTTGTAATATACTTATCTTTTGACACTCTTCTGATGTCCATCCCAGGCCAGCCAATCAGGACACTAGGGTGCAAATAAGTGGACCAATAAGAGAACTCTATTTGTATTTGGCTTGCCCTGATACTTACAACCTGGTGTGCTATATTTGATTGCTTTTTCAGATTCTCATTTTCTGACCCAGCTTCCTTTGACTACTCTTGTGGACGAAACTTAAGCCCACTTAGTATCGACTTGGACTGTTTGATTTGTCTTTTGCCTGTGGTTCTTCATTTTCAGTTCTACAGATGTGCGAACCACACAAGATTCGGTTTTGTTCTGGTTCGCTAAATGTTTTCAAAAAGTTCAGTTCGGACCAAAATCAACTTAGGCTGGACCAAAGTGGCTCCAATTGCCCTGAAAATTGGTATATAACACAGTCTAGTCTCCTGGGACTCCGAATTTTCTTTTTAAACATCTCTTTTCATTTATTTTTTTATGATTTCATTCTTTTTTGTAACCCCTCCCGAGCTCACAAACGCTATAAAAACAATAGTAAATTATGCCTGAGTGACACTGAAATACATAGCTATGGGTAAAAGCATGTTTGACGGCATTAACATACAGCGTGTTTAAAAACACACTATGCACGAGTTATGCTTTTTGATATTCCAAAGTGTTAGAATAATGCTTATTATTCTGGGTATTGCAACAATTACATTATGTGATTGCCTATTTCCAGATACAGTGTTGACTTGCTAAACATGTACAGAGAGAGCTGAGAGAGAAGAAAGCGAGAAGCAGATGTGCTGAGATTCTGATCTTACTGGAAGTTATATTCATATGTTTTCTTGTTATTTATGAATCCAAACATGTTGTTCCTCATGCTACGCCTGATGGAGGCCTGATTAATCCGCTGCCAACAGGTTATGGGCTCAGAAGTGCACAGGAGCACACAGCATATAGAAGGACATCAGTGAACAAAGAAAAGAAAAGATGGCTACCTGCAGGAGCTCAGTAAAATTCACAGCACCAGTCCTGACTTCACAGAACTACCAATCGTGGAAATTCGAAGTGAAGATGCTTCTAATAAGAGAAGGTATATGGAAATGCACACAAGAATGTAAACCAGACCCACTACCAGAGGACTGGCTGGAGAAGGATCAGAAAGCACAGATGGTGTAGATGTTGTAGATGGTGATCGGATTGTCCACATATGCAAATGTGAAACTGCAGAAGTGATGTGGGAGGAGCTACAGTATGTGCATGAAAAGATTAATCTCAGCAAAAAGCTCTATTTAAAGTGGTTATCGCTTGAATAATGTACAAAATAAAAATCATAAAGTACATGACAATTTCTTTCTAACAAAGCTAGAACCAGCCCTGTACACCACATGGATCCAGAGATCTCCCCATTAATTGCTGTGCTAGATTTATATCAAGCTGGCAGCTCAAGGGGAGTGTTTTTTCTGATGCAGCTCAGGGGACTTGTCTCAGCTCTCCCTATCACAGCTCAGGAGGCAGTTGAAAGATGAAACTGAGCATATGCGACATTCTTAACGCATAACAATTTCGCTACAGTTTTACGGGGTTTTTTATTTACGACGTTTGATGTTCATTAAAACTGACCAGTTACTTTCATTCTACTGGTCAGTACGAATCCGGTGATACCTAATATGTATCGTTTTTCTTGCGTTTTGATAAATAAAATAATTATAAAGTTGGAATTTTTTATTTTTTATTTTTTTGTCATATCTTGACCCCTATAACTTTTTGGTACTTATGTGTACGGAGCTGTATGGGGGCTCATTTTTTGTGACAGAAAATGGCGAACATTTTTTTTAATTAGATGCCATTACAAAAGTATTCAGATCCACATGCTGGTTTTAAAACTGTAGAATATTTTTCATGGAACAACCCCTTTAAGCTGTACCAGTCTAAGTTAAGCAAGGCCAGAATATGTATGACTACCTTAGAAATTGTAAAAAATCAAAGGGGAATCTGATTGGTTGCTATGGGTAAATAAGGCATTTTTCCTTTACACTAGTTTTTATAAATCTCCCCACTTATCTTTACTCTTACTTTACTTTTATCTTTCTTATGAAGAATACACATATGCATGAAGGGGTTTTCTAGGTTCTAGATATTGATGACTTATTTTCAGGATAGGTCATCAATATCAGATTGGTGGAGGTTTCACACCCAGCACCCCGACCAATCAGCTGTTCCCAGCAGCCACTGGTTCCTGAATAACACCGTGGATGGAGCCAAAAACATTGTATATGTGTGTGTTTTGTTTTTATTCAGTGCATTTTTCGTGCAATTTTTGATGTGTTTCTGATAGGGGTATTTAATGCTTTTTTAATAATGAGTCTTTACTTCAATACAAAACTGCATTTTCAGCTTGTGGTTTATGGCGCACGTCAACATAAAAACTGCAGAAAAAAGACACTTAAAGGGTTTTTTTTACTCTTCCCATTCATTTCAATGGAAGATTTAATGTGGATTTCACCCCAAGAGCATGCTGATTACTTTTTCCACACTTCTTTTTTCCATGTGCTGCTTCCCACTGAAATCTGTTTGGATGCATTTTTTGGAGCTGATTTTGAGGCTGAAACTCACCAAAAAGTAACACCAAAAAGGTTCCTGCAGCTCCACTCCCATTCAAGTGAACAGTGTCTTAGCTTCTAAAACTTGTGCTGTCATCATACATGTAGATGGTGAGCAGGAGAGATGATTTAAAGTAATTAGAAATGTCAAGTAGAAGAATATCCTTTTGAAGAAGTCTTTGTGTGACTGACTCAATTAATCAATCACTTCTATGCACCTCTTATATGCTATTCGACCATATCAATACCAACTTTCTTCTGCCTATCCTCTTGGACAAGATTGTCCAACTCTGCTGAGCAGTATGTACTATGTAGTCAAATAAAAAAAATTGACCTTTCCCATATTCCTCATGATAACCACCATTTCTACAGCTCAGTAACAAAGTTATAACACAATGTCTTCCATTTTCATTTGGATCTCTCATTCTTACAATCCATGCCTTTAGTTAATTTAAACAGATCTATTCACGGTATCATTTGGAAACAAGTATTGCATTTTGGTTATGATTTTATATCAATCTACAATACAATTTTTGTCTCCCCATAGAATTTCAAAGTTTTTCTAAAGGCTGTAATTTATTCGTTCCGCACTTCATTATCAAGCAAAACGTGGTAACTGTGGATGCAGAATATATTTTCATTTTCAGTCGGTGCAAACCTTTGAGATTTAGTCTTCCTGAACATCGTGTTCAGACCTTTATTCTTATCTCAGAATTAAGTCATAGGAAACGTACAGTTCTTCATCTCTGCACCCCATGAATGATACTTGTACTTACATGTTCCGTATAGGGGAAAATATATTTTTCGATACAAATTACAATAAATAAATGAATGCAGCCATTAGAATTTCAAATCAATTTTTACAAAAAAATTAGTCAGTTTTATAATAAAGATGTTTGATTTTTTTAATAGAATATGCTTAATGCAAGTCAAATTTTGTATTAAAAGCCATTAAAGCGTTTCTCCACCCAAAAATTTACATATGACCATGAATGTTTATCTCATCTGTACAGTATTTCACATGAGAAACATAAATGAGTGCAATATAAATTATATTACATGGTAACATAGTAACATAGTTTATAAGGCCGAAAAAAGACATCTGTCCATCCAGTTCAGCCTGTTATCCTACAAGTTGATCCAGAGGGAGGCAAATAACCCCTGTGAGGTAGAAGCCAATTTTCCTCACTTTAGGGGAAACAATTCCTTCCCGACTCCAATCAGGCAATAAGAATAACTCCCTGGATCAACGACCCATCTCTAGTAACTATAACCTGTAATATTGTTACCCTCCAGAAATACATCCATCTTTCAGGCAGAGAGTTCCATAGTCTCACTGCTCTTACCATAAAGAATCCTCTTCTATGTTCGTGTACAAAACTTCTTTCCTCCAGACGCAGAGGATGTCCCCTCGTCACAGTCCTGGGGATAAATAGATGATGGGAGAGATCTCTGTACTGTGACCTGATATATTTATACAAAGTTATTAGATCGCCTCTCAGTCGTCTTTTTTCTAAAGTGAATAACCCGAATTTTGATAATCTTTCTGGGTACTGTAGTCCACCCATTCCAGTTATTACTTTAGTTGCCCTCCTCTGAACCTTCTCCAGCTCTGCTATGTCTGCCTTGTTCACAGGAGCCCAGAACTGTACACAGTACTCCATGTGTGGTCTGACTAGTGATTTGTAAAGTGGCAGGACTATGTTCTCATCACGGGCATCTATGCCCCTTTTGATGCAACCCATTATCTTATTGGCCTTGGCAGCAGCTGTCTGACACTGGTTTCTGCAGCTTAGTTTGCGGTTTACTAAAATTCCTAGATTCCTAAATTCCTATATTAATATTTTAAGAAGATGCTCAAGTTATATCAGCAAGGTCTATATCACGATATACAAGAACCTGTATAACTTATACCTGTACAGATATAATTATAATACTGGGTCCACTAAAGGGGGCAAATATAAATACTGGAGGCATTACAGGGGGCCATTATAAATAGTGTCCTCATTATAACTGCATGATTATTAGTGGGGGTTCTGTGGGAGAATTACTATTATTGGGCACAATACGGAGGGCACTGTTACTAATGAGGGAGCTCTGGGAGAGAATTATTACTATTGGTGGGACTTTTGGGAGCACTTTGGGGAATTCCTGTAGGACATTGTTATTTCTCAAGTATAGTATTTGTGGGTATTGGGAAGCACAGAACTTGGGGTTGAAGCAGGGAGACATTGTTGGGGCACCAGGAGGGGAGGATGATGAAAAAGTGAAGAAACAAAGATATCTGTGTGCCAAACTCTGCAGAGATGAGACAAGGCTCAACTGGGTTGTCTCACTTCAACAAATGGCATTTATTATGTAAAGAAAGTTAATACAAGGCACTTACTAACGTATTCTGATTGTCCATATTGCCTCCTTTGCTGGCTTTTTTCAGTTTTTTCATCGTATTATACGCATGTTTCCAACAGCAGTGGTCGTAATTGCACACTATAGGAAAAAGCACTGGCTTCTGCATGCTCTTACAGTCCCTGCCACCAGAGAGGACGGTACTTTTTCCTATAATGTGTAAGCACAACCATTAGAGATGAGCGAGCACTAAAATGCTCGGGTGCTCGTTATTTGAGTCGAACTTTTCCCGATGCTCGGGTGCTCGTTTCGAATAACGAACCCAATTGAAGTCAATGGGAGACTCGAGCATTTTTGGGGGGGACCAAGGCTCTGCCTAGGGAAGGCTGGGTGAAAACATGGAAACCTCAGAAAATGATGGAAACACCACGGAAATGGACAGTAAAACAGCAGGGGCAGCATGCATGGATGCCTCTGAGGCTGCCTAATCCCACCATTACCCCAAATTCTCAGGCAACAGCCTGGTGGTTACCCTCATGGCAATTGTGCTCACCCTGACCAAGAAAGGCGAGGCAAATACCCTTCACATGTTAGGGAAGCACCAAAATAGGTGCAACGAAGGTC
Source organism: Rhinella marina (assembly GCA_900303285.1). Taxonomy (NCBI): domain Eukaryota; kingdom Metazoa; phylum Chordata; class Amphibia; order Anura; family Bufonidae; genus Rhinella; species Rhinella marina. The sequence continues at coordinate 150,974 of ONZH01024225.1, forward strand.
CATCACCGCCTGCAGGTGACACCACTGCTCATGCTGGCACTGCCGCTGACATCAAGTTTAGTATCTGTTCTTATCAGTTGCTGTGGCTGTTGGTGGTAAAGTGGTGAGCATAGCTGCTTCCCAAGCAGTTGACCCCGGTTCCTTTCCCATCTATCGCAGGAGGCAATTAAAAAATCAGTACAATATCTAATACGTCCCCTACCCGGGTAAATTGTTTGGAGAGAGGGCCTGTAGGTGGGGGGAAGGAGGTTTCGCTGGAAGAGCCAGAGGAGTGCCCCCTGGGCTAGCGTGTGTGGTGGTGACAACAGCCGGAATGGATTTGGAAAAACTGTAGCATCAACCGGTATGGTATCGATTCTTCTCAGTTTAATACCGTATACGTCCCCTATCTTGGGACCCCATATTTAATGGATTTTTCAAACACGGAAAACGGAAAAAGAGCTTGCTCTGGCCAGGGGAGTGTCTTTCCCACTGCAGCTAAGGGGACGTGTCCATGCTCTGCCTATCACAGGTCAGGAGGCAATTAAAAGAAGAAAAACAAAAAACATCAGTACAATATCTAATACGTCCCCTATCCGGGTAAATAGTATGGAGAGAGGGCCTGTAGGTGGGGGACAGGCTGGGGGGAAGGAGGTTTCGCTGGAAGAGCCAGAGGAGTGCCCCCTGGGCTAGCATGTGTGGTGGTGACAACAGCCAGAATGGATTTAGAAAAACTGTTGCATCAACCGGTATGGTATCGATTCTTCTCAGTTTAATACCGTATACGTCCCCTATCTTGGGACCTTATAGTTCATGGATTTTTCCACCACGGAAAACGGAAAAAGAGCTTGCTCTGGCCAGGGGAGTATCTTTCCCACTGCAGCTAAGGGGAAGTGTCCATGTTCTGCCTATCACAGGTCAGGAGGCAATTAAAAGAAGAAAAACAAAAAACATCAGTACAATATCTAATACGTCCCCTATCCGGGTAAATAGTATGGAGAGAGGGCCTTAGGTGGGGGGAAGGAGGTTTCGCTGGAAGAGCCAGAGGAGTGCCCCCTGGGCTAGCGTGTGTGGTGGTGACAACAGCCAGAATGGATTTAGAAAAACTGTTGCATCAACCGGTATGCTATCGATTCTTCTCAGTTTAATACCGTATACATCCCCTATCTTGGGACCTTATAGTTCATGGATTTTTCCACCACGGAAAATGGAAAAAGAGCTTGCTCTGGCCAGGGGAGTATCTTTCCCACTGCAGCTAAGGGGACGTGTCCATGTTCTGCCTATCACAGGTCAGGAGGCAATTAAAAGAAGAAAAACAAAAAACATCAGTACAATATCTAATACGTCCCCTATCCGGGTAAATAGTATGGAGAGAGGGCCTGTAGGTGGGGGGAAGGAGGTTTCGCTGGAAGAGCCAGAGGAGTGCCCCCTGGGCTAGCATGTGTGGTGGTGACAACAGCCAGAATGGATTTAGAAAAACTGTTGCATCAACCAGTATGGTATCGATTCTTCTCAGTTTAATACCATATACGTCCCCTATCTTGGGACCTTATAGTTCATGGATTTTTCCACCACGGAAAACGGAAAAAGAGCTTGCTCTGGCCAGGGGAGTATCTTTCCCACTGCAGCTAAGGGGACGTGTCCATGTTCTGCCTATCACAGGTCAGGAGGCAATTAAAAGAAGAAAAACAAAAAACATCAGTACAATATCTAATACGTCCCCTATCCGGGTAAATAGTATGGAGAGAGGGCCTGTAGGTGGGGGGAAGGAGGTTTCGCTGGAAGAGCCAGAGGAGTGCCCCCTGGGCTAGCATGTGTGGTGGTGACAACAGCCAGAATGGATTTAGAAAAACTGTTGCATCAACCGGTATGGTATCGATTCTTCTCAGTTTAATACCATATACGTCCCCTATCTTGGGACCTTATAGTTCATGGATTTTTCCACCACGGAAAACGGAAAAAGAGCTTGCTCTGGCCAGGGGAGTATCTTTCCCACTGCAGCTAAGTGGACGTGTCCATGTTCTGCCTATCACAGGTCAGGAGGCAATTAAAAGAAGAAAAACAAAAAACATCAGTACAATATCTAATACGTCCCCTATCCGGGTAAATAGTATGGAGAGAGGGCCTGTAGGTGGGGGGAAGGAGGTTTCGCTGGAAGAGCCAGAGGAGTGCCCCCTGGGCTAGCATGTGTGGTGGTGACAACAGCCAGAATGGATTTAGAAAAACTGTTGCATCAACCGGTATGGTATCGATTCTTCTCAGTTTAATACCATATACGTCCCCTATCTTGGGACCTTATAGTTCATGGATTTTTCCACCACGGAAAACGGAAAAAGAGCTTGCTCTGGCCAGGGGAGTATCTTTCCTACTGCAGCTAAGGGGACGTGTCCATGCTCTGCCTATCACAGGTCAGGAGGCAATTAAAAGAAGAAAAACAAAAAACATCAGTACAATATCTAATACGTCCCCTATCCGGGTAAATAGTATGGAGAGAGGGCCTGTAGGTGGGGGGAAGGAGGTTTCGCTGGAAGAGCCAGAGGAGTGCCCCCTGGGCTAGCGTGTGTGGTGGTGATAACAGCCGGATGTATTTAGAATGACGACGCAGGACCCC